>LBNU01028440.1:0-23206 GCA_014162995.1 Artemisia annua
CCCATAAAAAATGCATCTAACTCATAACATAATAAAACACATAAAATTTTTTAATCGAATGTTTAGAAAAAAATTGCTGTATGGTATGTTGAGTCGCGATTGGAGCTAAAGCCATCTGGTAGAATCATAACTTTTTAATCGAATGACGTCGCTCTCACCAACTCCATATTTCTCAGGTTCAATCCCTTTATCCGGCAAAGTGTCAGCTGCAGCAGTCTTAAGATTATGTTCGAATGTTTCTGTTATTGTTCTATCAGGTTCTGTGACATTTTCATGTTATGTCAGGTGGGGTTGGATCCTTATTTATGTTTGGTTATCTAGTAAATGTGTTTTGGTTATCTAGTAGAGTTCATGTTCTTGTCTTAGGCGGCAAGGTTTTCTCTTTTGATTGTATGTAGTCTATCGACAATGTGCTGTATGAGTGGGTCATTTTTGTTTGGGTTAATCGTCTCGATTATAAAAATATGCAGAGGCATATGATTCAATACAAGGCACTGGTGTCAACACACAATTCTGTAGATAACTAGACCTTAAGATTTTGACTTATCATCATCAGTTGAAAACTTAAAAGATTTGATTCGTTTATGTATCTAATGATAAAACACCACATGTGGATTCAGGAGAATTTATATATACTAACAAGGATTGGTGTTAATTATCTTAAAACAAGAACTAAACCCAGGTTTTTGAGGTCTTTATCAGTAATGGGTTAAACTTCTAACAGCCCTGTCCCTGTATAAATTATGTCTTTTTCTTGTTTCAAGTTAGTAGTTTGAAATGTTCTTTCATACTTGTCCAATAAGACTTGATTTACCCCACTTTGGTTGAGATAAGATGACTAGTTTTCCCCTAAGATGTCTTTATCTATCTATCTATGATACCAAATAACATGCTTCAATGAATGTTTCCTTCCGTTCTGGCCAACTAAATATGATAATGGAATGTCATATTCAGTTCAACCAAACAGACCTCGTCTGTTAATTTATTCAGCTCGAATGTATTTTTTGTCGGCAGATTACTAAATCAGACTTTTTTTTCCCGTGGAATTTTAGAAAAGATTCTAAGTTAAAAAATTGTTTATTGGTGCATTCTCATCTTAGAATATATATATTATTTGCAGTGACCAAGGACATTCAAAAGGCCTAGCTTTATTTTTTATACAAAAAACTATTACTTATAGGAAACTTCACTGATCTACAACAAGATCATTACAGCAGTACATTGTTTGTATTTTATTTTTGTTCTTTTTATTTTTAGTTCTCGCGCCATGAAGTAGGTGTTACTCACGTGTTAGTAACTGGAGGTGCTGGCTATATTGGTTCTCATGCAGCACTACGCCTTCTAAAAGATAATCACCTTGTGACTATAGTGGTATATTTCTCTTCATCTCGCGTTTGGATGTGTGACTGACGTGATTATATCAATATAAAGTTGCAAGATATATAGTTTTATTGTTTGGAATAATTCTATAATGATTACGTAATTATTTAGAACTAAAATAATCACATGTGAAGAAGCAGTTGTAAAAATGGCTATTGAGATAAATGTGAAGTTAACAATTATCCCAAACTTTAATCAACCTAGAGTTTGATCATCTTATGTACTATTTTATGTCACAATAATCACTTGAAGCAAGCACATCCGAACACCATTTTAGTCCTTGCCACCATAAGTATCATTTAGTTGTGGTGGTAAACTATACTGCTACATTTTGGTGTGAGCTTGTATCCTTTTCTGTGACAGCATAATCTCTCCCGTGGAAACCTAGGTGGGGTCAAAGTTCTTCAAGGACTGTTTCCGGAACCTGGGAGACTTCAATTCATTTATGTCGATTTGGGAGATCCAAAAGCTGTATACTTAGAAATATGAACAAAAAACAAAATAGATGCTAGTAAAGTTTATATTACATATACAATTTTGCCTGCTTATCACTTTTCCTTAATCAAATACTTCAGGTGAACAAAATATTTTCTGAAAATGCATTTGATGCAGTGATACATTTTGCCGTTGTTGCATACGTTGGGGAGAGTACCCTTGATCCCCTAAAGTAAGTTTATTAACCATCATCAATGCATTCGTTCACTTATTACTTGAGGTTCATAAGTCTTTAGTTGTAGCTTGTAGAATATTCATAACTTCACAAAATGGTTAAGCTGATTTATAGGTTATTAGGTCAGTGCTCTGATTTGGGCCTGCGGAAGTTGGTTTTTAAAATTGGGTATAGTTGACTGACTCTACTCGTCTCATGGCTTACCAATAGTTATATTCTATTTAAGTTTCTGGGTACACGTGATGGGAAAGTCAGGATTAAGTGTCTGACTATGTGACTTTTGTCCCATTTTAGTTGTGACTTTGTCATCTTGTCATAAATCCATGTTTGTAGGATCCTTGTAACTTCCCAGCATGTTTCAGTTTGTTTGGCAGTTGTTGGGCCTGGTTCAGTGCTTTGGGTTATGGTGTTATAACTGCAGGTATTATCACAATATCACATTAAACGGGCTAAAGGTCATTCGAAGTGTATCCAAATTCATTAAACGTCCCAGGTCGCTTTACTAAAATAAGTTAGACTATTACTATGTAATAATGTAGTTTTTATAATTATAATTACGAAGTAACACATTTGTGCCGGTCACCCTGATGCGGCCCATTTTGACCCATGATCCAACCTGTCTATTTTGCCGCCTCTACATATTTTCTTTTTTATCTTATTAGTAGTGATGTGGAGATACAAATAAGTGTTTATGCTTGCACTATTGAAGTTAACTCATAATTTTGTTCAAATTCCAGATACTTCAATGTGATTGGTTCTGATCCAGAGGGAAGGTTGGGAGAAGCACCCAGGCCAGAATTACGTGAACATGGAAGAATATCCGGTGCATGCTTTCATGCAGCCAGCGGAATCACCGATGGCCTCAAGGTAAACTTTCTGGTCTTATTTGGATTTGATGTTGTTCAAGAAACTTGTTGCATTGTACTGTGATATAGATTGACAAAAGGTTAAAACTTTTTACTAGCAACAAGGTTTGAACCCAAAACCCTGTGATTTGAAGACTCAATTAGTATCAGTTGAGCAGAAGACTACTCCATGTTATGCCTAGTAAATAGCGGTGACAAAATGTGAGGGTGGGGATGAAAGGATGGGTAACTGGTCAAAACGGGCCGGTTTGGCTTGACCCGCTAACATTTCTTATCTAAATCTTACTTTTAAAGTAAAATGATTCAAGAGATTGTAAGGGCCCGTTTGGTTTGTAGGTGGGTTTAGGATTCGGATTCGGATTTCGATTTAGTATAGATTTGAATTAAATGAGGAGAGAAAAACATAAAATAAAAAAATATATATGAGTGGTATCAAGTGATACCACTCAATCTTGCCTACTATCAAGGGTTTCATTTAAATATTTGATAACTAATAGTGGGACCCACAATCAACCAAACAACTAAATTGTGGTATGATTTCATTCCTTCATTCCAAGACCGCCAAACAAACGGGCCCTAAGTATTTGAATGCACAATTGGCGTTATCAAGCTGTTTGACCCGTTCAACCAATTTGACCTGATTCCTGTTTAGTTTAGTAGTCAAAAATCCATTTGACCCGTTTTCATATGAATTGTTTAAAGTTACCAACTCTACTTTGAGTTTCGTATTATTTAATTCAAATTAAAACCTATATACATGTATATGATAGCGTCAATTATTTCTAAATTGCAAAGTTATCACCTATGTAATGCAGGTTCGTGGAACCAACTATAAAACCCCAGATGGAACTTGTATTCGGGACTACATAGATGTAACTGATCTAGTCGATGCTCATGCTAAAGCACTTGCCAAAGCAACACCCGGTCATGTTGGAATCTACAATGTTGGCACAGGAAGAGGTACATGTCTCAATCTTTTAACTTTTTTCGGTTTTCTTGATCATCTTTAACCCAACTAGTCCATGAGATTGATACGACCCCTTTGTTATTAATTAAGTTAGTTAACTTAGTTTCCTTTTATTGTATTTCTTGGTGAGAAAGTTAGGGTATTAGGATTGTAATTCTTATTGTGTGGAATGAATATAAAGTATTGATTTGTTAATCAATTGGGGAGTTGGTTTATCTCACTAATATAAACCATAGGGAGAGCTTATTCGACCTCTCGAACGTCGATTATCTATCTTTATTGTTCTTTTTATCTTATTATCGATCCGGTTTGTATCAGAGATCAATACAACACACTCCCTCTGTGCGGACCATACAAATTTTCAAGCCTCCAAACCAGCGGGATTGCCTCTAAACAGTTGTGTTCAAACATGCTACTTTTAAACCAAATTTTTAAGTCTTACCGATTAAGCCAACCTCTTGCATAATTTATTTTTTTCTGACTTGTTTTTGTGTGAAGGATCAGGTGACATTATTAGTGTTAGCTGTATCTGATACCCACTCTTAAAATGTCTGATAAAATGAAATAATTTCTAGTTGGTACATAGTTTACTGAAGTGATGGTCAAATACCCCTGAATACCGCCAAGATTGAGAAATATCATGATCTGTGCTAGTATTCTGTAAGGGTTACTTTACTTATAGCAAAAGTGGTTATCTCATATTGAAATTATTACTTAAGACGTGCTAGGGACACTTTCGGCTAGTAGTTACTTTTTATTATTTATTTTTTTTATTTTTTATTTTTATTTATTTATTTATTTATTTATTTATTTATTTTTTTTTCTTTCTTTCTTTCTTTTAGCCTAGGGAGTGTTTGGACATGACATTGAATTGGTTACTGCAATTTGAAGTTGCAGCAGAATTAGGTGAAAATAGCATATTACCGGTTGAAGTCGCAGTTTGAAATTTGTTATTTTTTTATCAAGTCTATCTTAACAAACTTTATATGAATTTAGTTGCTAACGGCAACATATTAATAGTGCAGTATCACGATCTGCCCAAAAACTTTGGAATCCATGATATATTGTATCGATTTTGATGATTTTTCATTAATAGATTCTTCAAAGCGTTTCTTTTGTCAAGAAGCTTCAATTATATCAAGTCACCTCCATTTTTTATCCATTTTATTTACTTGATCAGGTTCTTACCCATTTTGAAAGAATGGGTCAAGTTTTACCCCATTTTGATGTCTCGAACCCAATTCATACCCATTTTGAAAATCTTGGTCAGTTTATTACCCATTTTGATAGATTTTTTTTTTTTTTTTTTTTTTTTTTTTTTTTTTTTCCTAACATACCCATTTTAATAGTTACCACCCGCATGCGTAGTGTGATGTGAAATTCATTTTAAATGATAAAAATGGAATTGTTAAAGGTTCTGATATTGTTATGGGTGTATTGCTAGACTCTGCTGACTTGACTGGTCAACTGCATATTCTTGTGTAAATGCCTTAAAGCATTCCTTAAAGAAGAGCCACTTGGACCAGAAGATATGTGGTAAGTGTTGTATTTTAATTGTTTAGGTAAACAGATGAAATGATCCTTATGTAATTGAAATCGAGTTCTTTCTGCCGCTGCTAATGCCAAACACCCCCCAAAATATGTACTGATATTGACATGTCGATGTTGAACCTAATGTTTTGACACCCATAGTTAAACTGAAGCTATTTGTGTAAGTGTGACCTTTGATTAACTACACTTATAAAGAATGACTGAGAATTTATGGCCATGTGCTTTTAGCAGTAGTAGCCACCAACTCATGATGGTCATGTTTTTGCTAATAGGTATTAGACATTGTGTTGGTGATGTGTTAATTGTGTCTGCGTCTAAGGAATTGTCTTTTTTAAAGTGACTGATTGTAGTGCTGTAATCAAACAGATGCGAAAATGGGAGGTTGGGTTACAGATGCACAATAGCACAATAAGCTACAATATTAATAAGTGACATTTTCAGTTTTAAAACAAGATCTCTCTGAATGCATAGGCACAATAACACTAGATATTCAATGCCTATGAGGGGGTAAAACCTTTAGATATTCATTACTCACCAATTCCGCAGCTGTTCCGGTTGCTGTTGTGCGTATGAAAAGGCTGCAAGTGAGCTAATGATATAGAAAATGTTGGAGTTGAATTATGGAACTCATTAGTGTTGATTTGATTTTTTGCACGGGCTCTGTGATTAATGAATTACTGATTTATTTATGGGTGACGAAAGAACATGAAAATTTGAAAAGTTAATACAAGTGTGAAGCTCTATCTTCTGATGAGAGTTTGAAAGGAATTGTAGGTTGGATATTGTGAGCTCATCTACTCATGATGAAAGCGAAGATGCAGACGAGCAACCTCTAGTTAGGCATCGGACTAGACGTGTGTCTTCTAGTTCCACTGAGGCTGCCTCGAGAGTCCCACACCACAACCTAACGTGAATAATCCTTTAGACAACGAGAATAAATTCCCCTCTGAAGTATTTCTCTTTTTTCTTAATTTCCTACATACAAAAATTCTGTTTATATACCCCTACTCATTTTATTTAGTAATTGTTTATGGGAAGTGGGGAGGCATATCGTCTGAAGAACAGGTTGGTTACCTCAAACTAGAAATTTTTAAAAAGCATGTTGCTTTGTTTGCAGTTCGCCTGGATTGTTCATAGATTAGCTAAACGACAAATATACAGAAATGAGAATGTCTTGATATTTCTGTTTTATTTAACTTTACACACTTGAGCCATTTTATTGATGACATTTTCTAATCTTACATTACAGCCGGTATGGGATAACGATCTTCACAACCTTCTCCAAATGGGATTTGATGCTAACCCTGGCATTAACAATCTTGGACCAAATGGTAATTGCTCAAGAAATTTTTCGATACTGCTAGCAAAATAAATAATTATGGTAGAAATGACTAGTATCCCTTTGTGTTTAGCAGGACGAGCAAAGATGGATCTTTAGAATTTGGGAAAACATGGCCAAGTATTTAATATATTTTTTCTAACGGAAACTATCAGACAGGAAGATAGAAGTTTAAGTATGAACGAAAGACTGAAATTAGCACGTTTTCTATAAATATGAGAGTTGTATAGGTTATCCCAACTCCTAACTGTTTGTTCTTCGAGTTTTAGCAGAAGATGACCCGTTAAATTTTACAAACTATGTACATTTATAACGGTCATAAGAAGTAAAAAAATGAAAAAGAAAAGAAAAAACCAGACTTGTTTGAGTAAGGACTGTTTGAGGTGTTATTAGTATTTTTTTAGGATTCAACAGTTGAACAGAAAATTTTGGTGTTATATTATGAGCAAATATTTTTGGTGTATTGGTTTGGGAATGAAGGTTTTCTGTTCTTTTGTTTATTACAAAAATGGGAGGTGTGACATAATTTTGTTTAGTGTCACAGATATTACTCGAGCATGGGACTGGTTAAGGTACCTGGTTACTTGGTTAGATTATGAAAAGTATTGTAAGATAAACAATGTGTCATTAGACATTAGTTATCTTCTTTCCAATAAGCAATCTTTTATCAAATAAACAAACATGCAAGATACAGTTGCAAACAAAAAGAAAAGGCATCTGCAGGATAAAAAAACAGGAAAGGGCCTACCACTCAACATAAATAAAAGCAAAAGGTATGTAAACTTAAACAAGTGCCCACACCTTTTTGCCAAGAACCACACGAGGTGTGCAAGGTATTTTAAATATGATACATACTCAAGATCTACCGGTCCTAAATGGATTAGAAATACGAGTTTTTGCTAGACCTTCGTCTTCACTTAAAACGGCTGAGTGCTTGAGTACCGGGCTATCAATTTGCATTGCTCTTACATCTCTATGGAAACACACGTTGGCATTGTCGCATCGTATCTTTCATATCCAAACAAGTTGGTAATTACATATCACCCAACTTGTTATAACCCATCTTAAAATATTGTGATATTTTTAATTTATCCATGAATTATGTAACTCATGGCATGCTTTTGTTTGACTTATAGCTCAATCATTTAGCAAACTAAACACTCAAGTCTATATTCGGCTGCATACTCTATAGGTCGGATCATCTGAACCTAACAAAATTCTCAAAGAAGCAACAAACAAGACAGTGAAGACAGCTTAAATACATAGATATATATTGCACTCTAAACACGTGTTGATTTAACTCACTCACTGAAACATAATCCGTCACCTGTAGTAATTGTTAAATTATATTCCACAAACATAAGTTACACAAAGATGAATTAGTACCGACAACTTGCTATTCTCATTCTCACCAAAAATGGGTGATATTATTTGAAAGTAGGTGTGTATGCTTTAGTCAGCTTGATTTATGTAGCAATAAGAAAGGAATCATGGGCATTTTGATGTGATCAATGTACGTTTATTGCTAAAAGTACTCTTAGGGGCTGTTTGGTATGATGGAATCGCGGAGAATAGAATTGCAGCGTAGAATGGAATTGCAGAGAAAGAGAATGATGTTGAAGAAAGAAAACATATTTAAGTGTTTGGTATATAAATAGAATCAACATGAAGAATATGCGGTAGAAACGATTCTCATATTTTGCTAATTATTGAGTGAAATGTGAATGTTTAATCAAACGAATTATCTTTCTCAAATACTAATAATCCTGATAATACCATGATCTGGAAACAAAACTCTAACATATATATTATATTTGTGATCCAGTGGTATTTAAGTTTATTATACCTTGGCTCATCTATGGATAACACAATATTTTTTTGAACCAAATAACGCAATTGTTAATATCTAAAAAATTAGCTAGTTAAAAAAAACAATAAATCCAAAGCACACATAAAAAGATAAAATTAAAAAACATTTGAAATGATGAATGAACAATCTGGGAATCATCTATTTGTACAAAATCACCATAAAAAGGGAGGAAAAGGACGGTAGGGTTTTGATGAATTTAAAACATATGATACAATGTGCTNCAAAGTTTCTAGATTGATATTGAATGTGACGGCAATTCTCTTTTGTATGGTTTGAACATACCTTGCCAACACTTTTACCAGAATGCAAATATTCAACTGCACCAGCAACAAATTGAATGCCTACAAAGCTTTTGGGGTCTATTGCAAGCTGACATGCACACACACAAGAAATACATGATAAATCTTGACTCATGAGTTTTAAATTAAAAAAAAAATCAATAAAATGGTTACCTTTAGCTTTCCTACGGACAAAAGATGAACCAGATTATCAAGATGTTGTTGCCATAGATGAGCGTGCATGTAAGCTTTTCTTTTAATGTTTAAAATGCTGTTATACATTCTTTATTGAATTTGAATGGGACATCTTTTTCAACTAGTTTTGTGAGAGGTTTAGTTATCTTGGAGAAATCTTTTATGAATCTTCGGTAAAAACCGGCATGTCCAAGAAAACTTCTAATACCTTTGATATTAGTAGGGGTGGAAGTTTTGCTATTACTTCGATTTTTGCTTTGTCAACTTTTAACCTGCTCCAGACACTTTGTGTCCGAGCACAATACCTTCTTTAACCATGAAGTGGCATTTTTCCCAGTTAAGGACTAGGTTAGCTTCTTGATAAGTCTCGTATTATACATATTTATACCCCCAATATTATGTAAATTATATGGTAAACAACCCTATTATTAGGACTTTTGGTACTTAATATGAGAATGAATGTGCAGGATAAAGGTTTGGAGGAAAGAAGCGAAAATGCACAAAACGAATGACTTTGAGAACATATGAAGAATAAGACATAGTTTGGACAAAAGCACGCCGATCATAAGTAAAAAGAGCGCCGCTTACGGGTACCTTTGGTCAACTATGTAAATACGAGTCAAACATGAAGTACGCCAGTTATATGTTACATGAACGCCGGTTACGTGAAGAGAAGCCCGCCGGTCTTCCACCAGTTGTGTTGCGTACTTCCCATGGCAGTTATGTTTCTATATTAATGAGCTACATCAATGATGAGGCCGATCATTTGCTTGTCATAACTTGGCAGGGACATGTTAGGGTTTCATTTCAACTATAAATAGAGGCTCAAATCGTGGTATTACACACACCTCAACCAAGAAACATATCTTGATCATAAGAAGCAGTTTAGTAGTGGTTTTGCACCAAAACCACTAGCTAAGAAGTTGGAGTCAGTAGCGAGACTTGGAGAACACCACTAGAACGAGAGCATACTTGGAACTTCGGTATAAACTTGTTCTAATGATAATAATAATTGTTTGTTTCGTTTACTTTAATATGAATATGGAGTAGTACTTTTATGTTTGTTAGAGGCATTTCTGCCATTAGTTGAACCTTGAATTTGTATCATGAATATTGAATCTATCTTATATGTATGTGATATGTTATTTTTTGGTCTCTTATCATTTGTCTTGATTGTTCATCATAATTATTTAAAGGTCGAAAGATACAATTGTGTTGGTTATATTATGAATCGTCTGTCTATAGCGAGTCATTGCTATGCTTGTAAGAATTGGATAGTAAAACATATGATAAACTCGACTATAACATGTTTAAGGACTAGTCTCATGTCTGACGACTTGGCTAGAGGAAATGCATGCTTGATACTTCATACTTGGACCGTACTTCATGCACTTTATGTATCTAGGATCAAAGGCCGAAAGGAGATTCTTTTATATCAAGTAGATATACTAGTTTACATGATCACCAATCATGCTTTACTTCTATGCTTTGTCCATGTACTTTCTATGATGCTTGTGCTTGTTTACCTCATGTGCTTAGCCTTTAACAAATATACTTTGAATATAAATTGGCAAAACATTTCAAAAATGTTAAATCCAACAAAAACGTTTTTAGTGATAAGTGACAATCATTGAAATCTAATTTTGTTACCTTTAGCTAACAATAGAAACGATTACCTCTCTTAGGAGTTAGGACGACCTGGTCTTACCTCAAACCTTTACTATAAACGGGGGTTATACTTTTACCCACGTTTTTTATGAATTAAGGAATCGGTGAAACTAGTCTTAAAAATTTAAAGCTTTCGAAACACATCAAAGTTTTTGGCACCGCTGCCGGATAGGCTAATTTGATTTATATTGTTAGTTTTACAAAGAAAATTTTACTTGATACTAAGAATTCTTACAAAAATTTGGAAAAATTTCGTTTCTGAGGCAAAAAGAACGCCAGTTTTTCAGACAAAAACCACTGAACTTTTGATACAGTAAAAGAATAGTTGGATTCGATTTCAAAAAACCCCAAAAACAAACTTGTAAAATGCTTTTTCCAGGTTTTGAGAACATAGGACTTATGTTTCTTTTGTTTTTATTATCTAATTACTGCATGAGTATAAAATGCACATTAAAATAAAAAACAGAAAAATATTTTGCTTTTGCTTTTTAATTGTTTGCTTGCAAATATTATATTAGATTACTCTTATGAATGAGATGATAATTGCAATTCGTTTTCAACTTATATCTGAGTTTATGAATGACTATATCTCTTATGGTGAACTGTACTTATAACTTATTTGACTAATCTACTAATGTTCTGTTTGATGTTATGCTGTAATACATTAGAAATGGGCAAAAAATCGAACTTAGGACCGGTGAATGATGAGAAAGACCAAGTGGAAAGCAAGAACACTTGGCTAGGAGTAATTACTTTTAAAATTGTAGAAGATGAGAAAAAAGATGAACAAAGGGTTCACATTTTTAATAGGATGAAAACTGAGGAATGCTACATGAAATTCATTACTCCTTGGTATATTGAGAGCAGTTATGCTCATGATGCCTGATGCGTGGTTTTGCAACCTTGCAAGAGGTTTTACTTCTCAAGGGATCTCAAGAAGCTTGCAATCCCCACAAGGCAGTGTACCTGACCGATGTAGTATAGTGTAGTGGCAAGTACCGGGGGATTGATCGTGCTACTTGGGGAATAGTGTTTGTTAGGATTCAAAACTACTCTAATTAGGTCTTAGGGTGAGGGATGATTCTTTTTGTACTTTTACGTTTTATGGAAAGCAAGTAAAATCTCAGTTTTTGAAGGACTGGGCGGAATTAGTTGCTAGTCAACCAACCCAATTAACTACAAATGCAAGTAAAATAAAATAACAATAAAATAAAAGGTTTTGAAACTTATATGGAGAAAAGTGTGTTTACTTAGATTTCATTACTCCCTAGCTATCTTTTACCGATTGATTAGTTTGTTACAATTGTGTGGATGACGGGTTGTATTCCTTAATACCATTCGTAGGGCGTGTACGTCCTTCCCCAACTCTATAAGCTCCTATTTCTCCCTATGGCGACACGTTTAGTATCCTAACCATGGCATTACTAATAGTTACTTATGCATTAAATACAACCAATTAATCGTAGTACACATCCGATTCATGTTTCTTAAGACGTTCAAGCATGTTACCAATTGGAAATTAGCCAGTTTTCTTAAGTCTAACATTGAAATTACCTACCCACAACAATTAATAACAAACCATCAACCCATAATCAATAGCTAAGTTTCATTACATCTAAGCAAACACAAGGAAAACCTAGCCTAGCATGTTAATGTAAAGACAAGCATAAGATAAAATCAAACAACACATAGACATATTGAATGATTAATGAAAGACTTATCTTTAATTAAGCATGGATGAAACAAGGGTGAAAACCCTTGAAAATACAGTGAAATTCGACCTAGGGTTTATCGCGATCCCTAAAGTTCTCCCAAAAGTTGCACACCTAATGAATGAAAATTAGAAAACTATATATAGATTTTACAACTTGACGGCGTCACGTTGTAGCTCTGGACGCCATCACCTCGCCGCCAAAACTATTCTCGGATTGCTCAGACCCACTTCTGACGCCGTCTCCTTCTATTTCTTTCTGGGCCGTCTCCCTTTAGCTTATAACGTGACGGCCTAGGCGTTGCAATGCGTGACGCCGTCACTTGTTAATTCACCAAAACTTTCTGGAGCGTCTCGTGTAATTTCATATCCACCTCTTTGTCAAAGCGTGACGCCGTCACCTCGTAAAGTGTGACGCCGTCAGGTACAATTTTCAGTATATNCCTTTAGCTTATAACGTGACGGCCTAGGCGTTGCAATGCGTGACGCCGTCACTTGTTAATTCACCAAAACTTTCTGGAGCGTCTCGTGTAATTTCATATCCACCTCTTTGTCAAAGCGTGACGCCGTCACCTCGTAAAGTGTGACGCCGTCAGGTACAATTTTCAGTATATTTTGAGACTTTGTCGTTTTCTTCACTTTTATGCTCTAAAAATGTCCAAAATGCTTCCTTTTCCAGATTTCTTCTCCAAAGTACCTAAAATGAAAAAAGGAACGATTTAAGGCAATATTTGATCAAATAATTACAGATTAGAGCTTAAATGACCCCCTAAAAGCGTAACAATTTTCGCCTCATCAAATACCCTTACACTTGAGATTTGCTTATCCTCAAGCAAATGCGCTTTTATTCTAATCAAAATACAAGTTAGGGGTCATTTAATGCTAATATAAAAGTAATTACAACAAGTGATCTTCCACTTTAATCAAAATAAGCACGGAAATTATACACTAGCACCTCACAAATAGTGTTTGGATACTCACATCTCTCGGGTGTTATAAAGGTATATATGACAAATGGAAATGGAAGAATATCACTCACTACCTGTCATAGCACATAGATTACCATAGGCTTCGGAAAGGATCAAAAACCTCCACCACTTTAGCTTAAGCACCTAAGATAAACTATCAAAGTGGTCTTTTAAAGGGTTGTAACGTCAGGTGTAGGGATATGATAAACACGGTTTTGTTGGATAAAGGCAATCTTTACTTGTGGCGAGTTAATCATCTTTGTAAATTACATGTACAATGTGGCGTTGCTAAGCCAAGACTCGACTCGACTTAAGCTAATAAAACGAAAATAATAAAAACTTAAAATAAACACAAAGGAAATGGGATGGTAGTCCGTATGTTTTTTTCCACTTTTCTTTTTCTACTTTCTTTTTTCTTTTTCTTGATTTTTTGATTTTTTTTGTTGCATACACTCTTGCCCTACCATCCAAAATAATACATCATAGGGGCCTCGGTTCTCCGCTTACACTTGAACTTTTACATACTTTACAAATAACTATTCTAATGACTCGGATCAAGATAATCAAAACACTTGGAGTACTTTAAAACATTTACGCATATATGGGGGTAATAATTGATGTTCTTCCCCATTACTCCCTAACACTAGTACTTTACTCATGAGTCCCAATCGTCCCAAAACAATATATACAAGATATGACTCGACTTAGCAACCATGTAATAAATTAGACAATTAACTTAGGGTTTAAAGAAATGTTGTCACAATAATACACTAAAGATGAGTGCATACATGGTAGGCTAAGGCGATTTGGGTGTACATTTGGGGTGGATTGTAAACAAATTCTTCCTTTAAGTAAAATGCTTAAAGTTAGAAACGAAAAAGATAGGCTCTGAGGGGTATACTAGGGGTATCGTGTACTAAAAATGAGTACAACGCTAAGGTGTGGGAAAATTACTTGACCAATGAAGCAAATGTAATTATAATACGGGTGTAAAACAAGGCTTATCCTAATGCCTCTTATCATGTAGTAAATCCTAACTACATGAATGTAGTCTCACTAGCGGTCTCGGGATGAATCACTAACGCAAGTTCTAGAATCTAAGGACTATCGGTACACTCATAAGCACTAATAATAAATGCTTTTCCTAACTAATCTAGGGGCGAACCTCACATATTTGGGGTGGAAATTTTTGAGTGGTACGGTTTTTCGTGCTAGTCATACAACTCCTATCCATGAGAGGCTTATTAAGACTAAAGTTTCACTCCTAAATGTTGCAAAAAATTTTAAATTTGGCGCTAAAATCGCCCTAACAAATATTTCTCTTGGTTTTATTACACACCTACTATTAGACAAACAAAAATCAAGTGTAATTGCATTCTCTAAGGTATCATAATTTAATCCCCCTTACACTTAAGATGAACATTGTCCCCAATGTTCAAATAAAAAGATGTAAAAGTAAAGAAGGTAAAAGAATGAAAACAAATACTCCTCTGATTCGTTCGGTGTGGAGAATACGGTAACATGGTTAGATCTTCCTCCAAGAAAATGAACATAAAAGCTTCCCTTCCAAAATATAAATCATCTTCTTGTCCAATATAACCTGTTAAGCCGGTCAAAACAAACATAGCAAAGCTCGCGTAAAATCGGCTGCAAAATCTATATATAATAAAATCCTGGAAAGAATAAAGATATAATGCTTGTGGAATGAATATTTGCAGATTCCTGGAGTTTATGAAATACGGGTTTAATTGAAACTTTACAATTCTGGCAGAAAAACAAAATTTGCAAAATTTTCCAGAATTTTACACCTGACGCCGTCAGCTTTTAAGGCTTGACGCCGTCAGAGTGATCTGACAGAAGTTTTATATTTTGTTTCCAGAAAATTTTCAGAAAAACCTGTGCCTTACTTCCTGTAATTCCTGCAAAATATTCATTATGACTCGATATAAACATTTGACTCAAACAAGTACTAAAATGTATGTTAATTTTAAATTGTTATGATTCATGTTCGATCTTGTTCTTATAAACAAATTTGGATTTCCCTTACACTTATCTTTTGCAAAATACCTTTATATGTAGTTAAGACGAAGTTAAAAATAAAATAAAGCATTTTCACAATTTACTTTGAAGCATGAATCATAAACAATAAAAATAGAACACACATACGGAAACAAATAAAAACAAACAAACAAACAATCAAACAAATAAAGCTTGGGTTGCCTCCCAAGAAGCGCTTATCTTTATTAACGAGTCTTGTAGCTAGACTCAAAGTCACTCTACCCTACGTAGGTGAGTTCCTCATTGAGGACATCTTTAGGGTTGAATTTGGTTTGAAGTTTTCTATTGGTGCGCTCGGTGAGATATGTCCTCTCACACTTCTCTCCATCCGGATCATATAATGTTATCTTTATGTGCCATGATCCATCTCCCTACTTAGGTGGCCTTTTCCAATTCCATTGATGTTCATCACCTTCGCTTTTCCACCTATTCATTCCTAGGTTAAGTGGCAAAACTCCTAGGAAGTCAATCATTTTTCTAAAAACTAGAGGATCTTCAAACGGATCCAATTCAGTGTCCCTAGCCAACAGTTGCTCTACCGTATGTGTTCGGTTCACAAATTCTTCTTCTAGGTAGAATGGGTGTTGGGGTCATATGAACTCTCTATTCACCCAAGGTCCGTATCTAGAGGGTCTCCTATTAACATCTGCCCAGTGAGGCATTGGTTCCTCATGGGTGTCCTAGGCGTGTTTCTTAACATCATATACCGACCAAGTTTCTCCTTCCCCTACCGCTATCTTAGATTCCTTACAATCAATCATTGCACTTGCGGTAGCTAGAAATCCTCTTCCTATCAACAAAGGGCATGTAGGGTCGCTAACCATGTCAAGGACGTGGAAATCGGCTAAAATAGTTAATTTTCCTATGTGTACTAACACGTCCTTTATTACCCCAACCAGGTATGCTACACTTGTAGCCGCTAGGCCTATTATTACCTCAGTTTTCTCAATCTTCCCAAGTTTAAGGGCGGTGTAGAGTGATAATGGAAGTAGATTAAGGCTTGATCCAAGATCGGCTAGTGTGTCATAAGCCTCCGAATTACCGATCTTGCAAGGTAAAACAAATATTCCCGGATCATCTAATTTCTTAGGTAACTTGTTTTGGACGAAAGCGGTACCTTTGTCACCCAACTTAAGCTTTTTCTCGTATTTTTCCAAAAGGTCACTATAGTAAGGAGCACGTGCAAGGACATTAATAACCGGACGTTCAAGGTGGAGTTCCTTGAATTTTTCGTCAAGGTTTTGAGTGGGCGATGTTTCGACTATGTTGTTGACCAATTTAGTGTTGGATATCCTACTTTCGTGGTCTCTTTAAGAAAATTGGGTTTGCTAGAAACATGTGCTCATGGCATTGACCGAATAATATTGTGGACAAGAACTAGGATACGAAACTGAAGAAATGGCGTTAATGTTTAGTTTCAGGTTCTTGACCGTGTCACTGGGAGTGCTCCCATTTCTCGGTCATTAAGAACTTTCAACAAGGTGTCAATCTTATTGGTCATCTCGCTTTGCCTTGTTTGAAATCGGACTCAAATTTGGCTATACGAGCGTCTTGAGATGCCATAAATTTGGACATCAATCCTTCAAAATTATTGGTACTACGATAGTTGTTGGAAGGATTGTTGTTGAAAGTACGGTTTGAGGATGAACCGTTCGATTGAAAATGACTAGGTGGATTGGAAGAACTGTTTTGGGGCGTGTTTTGGTTTTGTTTCCGCCTAACGTTTGGGTGATTTTTCCAAGAGGGATTGTATGAATCACCGTAAGGGTTTGGCTCAGGTTTGAAAGTGTACCACTTGTCTCTCGCTCCGTTGGTACGCGAGGATGCGTAATCCGCAAAAGTTTGTTCGGGGAGTTCCATGCAATCACGAGTGTCGTGGGGACCACTACAATACTCACATGAGGAAGTGATTTTGTTCACTTGACTTGAAGGTTTAGGAGCTTCGTAGGATTTCATGAGAAACTTGACTTGGTCCTCAAGTTCCATGATCCTACGCTCGGGAGTGCTTGAATTATTTGAAGGCAAAGATATTGCCTTGGCTGTTTTGTTCAAATCATGGGGATCATTCCAACTTTCATTGTCATAGAGAGCAAGATCTTTTATGAGTTCCCATGATTGTTCCGCACTTAGATCACGTAGCTTACCACCGGCCGCTTGGTCAATGGTTTGCTTCGTGGAGAGATTGATATGGTCATAGAAGATTTTGACTTGGAGCCAAAGATCTATGCCATGGTGAGGGACCTTTTGAAGTAAGTCCTTGAATCGAGTCCATGCCTCGTAGAGGGTTTTGCCTTGACCTTGTTGGAACATCAAGATTTCATTGCTTAGCTTTGCGGTCCTCCCCGGTGGGAAGAATTGAGCAAGGAAACGAGTGGTGAGATCATCCCAAGTGGTGATGGATCCTGCGGGTAGACGCTCTAGCCATTGACTAGCCTGGTCTCGCAGAGAGAATTGGAAGAGACGCAATCGGGTCGTCTCTCGAGTGTTAACATCAAGGTCTATGGAATCTACGATTTTAAGAAAGTCCTTGAGATGTTGATCGCAAGGGAGACACATTGGCTCCTTGGGTGAGCTCAATGGTGTTTCGATAGCCTTGGTGGCTAGGACGGGAGTATTCTCCTAAAGTGCGGGACCTAGGAGGTTGGTTTGGTTGTGGTGGGTTTTGTTGCATTGGGTAGATGAGATCAAAGATATTACCACCTTCCATGATGGCGGATGGTAATGGTTACGAACAAAGGAACGAAGAAAAAAGATAGACTAAAGAAAACCTATAAAAATAAAATAAAAATCTCACTAGAAAGGAATCTAATGAGTAGACCTAAATAAAAATAAAATTCAACCTAAGCAATAACTATTCCCCAGCAGCGGCGCCAAAAACTTGATGCATGGTTTTGCAACCTTGCAAGAGGTTTTACTTCTCAAAGGATCTCGAGAAGCTTGCAATCCCCACCAGGCAGTGTACCTGACCGATATATTATAGTAGAGTGGCAAGTACCGGGGGATTGATCGTTTTACTTGGGGAATAGTGTTCGTTAGGATTGAAAACTACTCTAATTAAGTCTAAGGGTGAGGGATGATTCTTTTTGTATTTTTACGTGTTATGGAAAGCAAGTAAAATCTCGGTTTTTGAAGGAGTGGGCGGAATTAGTTGCTAGTCAACTAACCCAATTAACTACAAATGCAAATAAAATAAAATAACAATAAAATAAAAGGTTGTGAAACTTATATGGAGAAAAGTGTGTTTACTTAGATTTCATTACTCCCTAGCTATCTTTTACCGGTTGATTAGTTTGTTACAATTGTTTGGATGACGGGTTGTATTCCTTAATACCATTCGTGGAGTGTGTACGTCCTTCCCCAACTCTATAAGCTACTACTTCTCCCTATGGCGACACGTTTAGTATCCTAACCATGGCATCACTAATAGTTACTTATGCATTAAATATAACCAATTAATCGTAGTACACATACGATTCATGTTTCTTAAGACATTCAAGCATGTTACCAATTGGAAGTTAGCCAGTTTTCTTAAGCCTAACATTGAAATCACCCACCCACAACAATTAATAACAAACCATCAACTCATAATCAATAGCTAAGTTTCATTACATCTAAGCAAACACAAGGAAAACCTAGCCTAGCATGTTAATGTAAAGACAAGCATAAGATAAAATCAAACAACACATAGACATATTGAATGATTAATGGAAGACTTATCTTTAATTAAGCATGGATGAAACAAGAGTGAAAAACCTTTGAAAATACAGTGAAATTTGACCTAGGGTTTATCCCTAAAGTTCTCCCAAAAGTTACACACCTAATGAATGAAAATTAGAAAACTATATATAGATTTTACAATTTGACGGCGTCACGTTGTAGCTCTTGACGCCGTCACCTCTCCGCCAAAACTATTCTCGGATTGCTCAGATCCACTTCTGACGCCGTCCCCTTCTATTTCTTTCTGGGCCGTCTCCCTTTAGTTTATAACGTGACGGCCTAGGCGTCATAAAGCGTGACGCCGTCACGTGTTAATTCACCAAAACTATCTAGAGCAACTCGTGTAATTTCATATCCACCTCTTTGTCNCCGCCAAAACTATTCTCGGATTGCTCAGATCCACTTCTGACGCCGTCCCCTTCTATTTCTTTCTGGGCCGTCTCCCTTTAGTTTATAACGTGACGGCCTAGGCGTCATAAAGCGTGACGCCGTCACGTGTTAATTCACCAAAACTATCTAGAGCAACTCGTGTAATTTCATATCCACCTCTTTGTCAAAGGGTGACGCCGTCACCTCGTAAAGTGTGACGCCGTTAGGTACAGTGTTCAACATTTTTTTAAACTTTGTCGTTTTCTTCACTTTTATGCTCTAAAAACGTCCAAAATGCTCCCTTTTCCAGATTTCTTCTCCAAAGTACCTAAAATAACAAAAGGAACGATTTAAGGCAATATTTGATCAAATAATTACGGATTAGGGCTTAAATGACCCCCTAAAAGCGTAACACTTTTCGCCTCATCAATGCCGTAGGTGATTTGGATTACAGCAGGAACCTATCAAAGAAGCTGATGAAAAAACTAAGGGTGAGCATTGAGGAAAAGGAGAATGGTAGGAAGGAGATCACAAAGAGGTTGCTGGTACAAATGAACAGGGACATTTTCTTTGTTGAATTTGATGTTAACTCTAGTGATAGTGAATAGGAGCATAGTGTGATCCTAGGAAGAGCTTTTCTATAACAGACAAATTTCCAAAGGTTTGCTAACTATCTATCCAGTAACTGATGGAATTGGAAATTTTTTTTGGAGAATGAATCCTTATGCCCCTGAAATGAATGAGAAAACTAAGGTCTTTTTACTTCATAGGAATGGAAATGGAAATGAAGTTGGAGAAAAATATATAACACCATGCTATGTTGAGGGAATGTATGCTTCTGATAGCCTTTTAGACCTTGACCTTGACCTTGACCTTGATAGGAACTTAATTTCTCAAGAATA
The DNA here is from genome assembly GCA_014162995.1 of Artemisia annua. Classification (NCBI taxonomy): domain Eukaryota; kingdom Viridiplantae; phylum Streptophyta; class Magnoliopsida; order Asterales; family Asteraceae; genus Artemisia; species Artemisia annua. The sequence goes on from LBNU01028440.1 coordinate 20,510, forward strand.
TGTGGTCAAACTTAACTTAAAATATGACGTTTTGGAGAATGGAGATAAGAAAATTGATAGGAAGCCGAGAATGAAGTTGGTAGGAGAAACAGTGGATGATTCCATTGAAGAAACCAAAAGCTATAAGTTGGGATTCTATGTTAACCCTGAAGAAGATGATGTGGAACCTGATGTAATATTAGGAAGAGCATTCATGAAACATACTAGAAGCATAGTCAACTATGAGTATGGAGAGATCACTCTATGGGCAGAAATAGATGAGGAAGGTGAAATTGGAGTGAATAATAGTGGTCAGGGAATGCCTCAAACATCTGAATCCTCTCTTGACTCCAAGAGGAAGCCTTCCGATTCCTACAAGCTGAGTGACATCATGTCACCAGATCATTTCACTGCCTAAACAGCAAAGTAACACCAAAAATGGAGTTGAAACAATGCTCCTTTCTTATTTTTTTCATTTCTATGTTATTTTGTCATATTTTGAATAAGATGTATCTCAAGCTTATGCTTAATGATTATGCCTCTGATAAGAGATGAATGAATATCTTTTGTGAATATTTATGATTGCTATAGTTGTTAGTTTGATTTTTACCAATTTTTTAGAAGATCATAGCACACTGTAAGAAAAATTGCAGAAATAACCGCCAACCTTTTTACTAAGGTCGCCGAACTTTTAGCGAGGGAAGCTTTTATAACTTAAACATTTATTACTTTGGACATACGCGCTAAAAAGGAAAAAACACCAAAAAACACATACTAAACAAAAACCGACATTTTTTTTCAACCATCACAAGATCAGTTCAAGGCATTTTCAAGATTAAAACCAAAATTTCAACACAATGAGGGTAAGTTTACACTTGTGTCAATATTTTTAAAACTTTCTCAGGGTTTTGATGATCAAAAACTTAGGGTTTGCAATGATATTCTGAATATTGGATGTTTTATGCTTACTTCTATGTTGCTTTACATGATTTTAGAGTTTACCCCTTGATTAGTTGTAGAATTATGATCACTAAGGATTTAGGGTTTTTCTTTGCTATAATATGAACAATTGCATATGCTAGTAGTACAATGTGATTGATAAAACGTTTGCCAAGAGTATGAGAAAGGATAATACATGTTTAAGAGTTACTAGAAAGATATTTTGAGAAGTTTTCCTTTGAATGCATAAACCTTTAGTGTATGATGCTTAACTGTTATAGATTGTTCTTATATGCCTAAATGGATACTTGAGATTGCTTATGAGATTTAAGGAGCCTAATAAGGATAGAATTTTGATGTCTAGATGAGATGAAATTGGTTCTTGACTATAAAACAGAGCCCTAGTGTGCAGAACAATAAAACCGCCGGTCTTGAGGGCCAAGACCGTGGAACTTTTATAAAAATCGCCAAACATTTTCATAATTTGAAAATTTTTGTCACGTAACCGCTGGTTTTATGCCTAAAACCACCGCTTTTCTGGAAAAATTTGATCACAGTATGCATGAAACTTGCTTAATTGATTATATATGTGATGTTTATGTTTCCGAACAACTAATGTTGCTTGTTTGTGGATGTTTAAGACTAAAAATGCAGAACATGATGCTGAAGCTGGTTCATCTAGGCAAAGGCAGTCAAAAAGGAAGAGAGAATCAACAACTGTGGAGGAGGCATTGATGCCTGTTGTTTCTCATCCTCACCTTATCTGGAGGACTTGTAACACTCAGGCAAGAAAAGATTACAACAGAGTTCTGATCACACTATACCAGAAAAGCCCATATGCCCCATATCTGCTTCAATGGGAGGTTTTGAACAAGGCTGGTTGTGCAGAGGAGATAGCGGAGATGTTAAGCATTAAATTGGTGAATGCCGAGGATGATAATGAGGTGTTATTTGTTTCAGAAGCTTGGAGAATGGTGTTTGATATTAGGGAGAATGTGTACAAGGAGTAGTGTCTAGAGTTTTATTCCACTTTTAGTTTTGATGAGACAGTGGGTGATGACAAAATAATGACTGAGAAGAGTATTTTCTTCAGGCTGGGGGGAAGGAAACACACCATGACATTGGCTAGGTTTGGTGTAGCCTTAGGTCTGTACACAGAAGAGGTTTTAGAGGAGGAGTATTTTGAGGAGTATGTCAAAGGAGGTGCCAGGAATGAGATTAAGATAACAAATGCTGCATTGAATGAGTTCTAGGCAAGAGTGAGCAGTGAAGAAAGTTTGATTCTGTCTAGGAGCAAGGTGAGTGTAGGATATCACATAACATAACACACGTATGGTTTAGTTGTATGGATCGAATAGGTAAGAAAGGAATAAGAAAACTAGAGAGAGAAAGTAGAGAGAGAAGGATGGAACCTAGCTCCTGCCAGGGTCAACATCAAAAAGCCCTGACAGGCAGGTCACTTCGGTAATCTCTTGTGGATTACGCTTAGTGTTCGCGGTGGTGTTCCAAAAGGTCTACAGTCGTGGGTGATCTCCAGCGACTCACCTAATCGTTGGTGTACTTCGGTATGTCAGTGAAAGCCCTTTCGGGGGCATCCGATTAGGAACGGCCTTGGTAAGGATTAGAGAAAGTCTTCACACTATGCTATTGACGATCTCGAAGTCCAAACTTGTATGTGCCGGTATGTTTATTACTAACTATGTTTTATGCAGCTCAACATACCTTACTTACTGTGATCACCACCCTCACTCAAGTTCCACATGCTCATACCAACATCTA
>LBNU01028440.1:30790-44503 GCA_014162995.1 Artemisia annua
CTCACCGAGTCACCGAGTTGACTCGGTGAGTCCATCCGAGTCGCGGCCAACGAGTACCAAAACAATATCCACACAAGTTTTTATCATTAAAACATTTATAAAAACATTTTTATAAAAAGATTTAATAAATAAAATCGGATTTTATAAAAATAAAAATTAGGGTTTGTAAAATAAAAGATAATAAAAGAAAAAGGGGGCGAGTGGTGGTGCTATACCGGCGGTTTAAGGGTGGTGGAGGGTCGTGGTGGTCGCGGTGGTGCTCGGTGTTCACGGGGGTGGCGCGTGAGACGCGTAGGGTTCGATTGGGGGTAAACGGATGGTGGGGATGAATCGGGGTCGTCCCGATCTATAAGGTGAAGTAGGTGGTGAGGTTAGAGGTGGCCGGAATATTTTCCGGTGGCCGGAATTTATGGGATTCCGGTGGGGAGGGTGTGGGTCGCCGGCGAAAGAAGAGAGAAGGGAGAGAGAGGAGTGAGAATGTGTGTGTGTGTGTTTTTATTTGTGTGAAATGAATAGAAAAATAAAATGGGGGTATTTATATGGAAAGGTATAGGGTAGTTTGTTTATTATTAGAAGTGTAGGGTATGAAATGAAAATAAGCTCAAGGGGCCAATCTTGCCAACGCATTAAACTTCTCGTAAAAACGGTTCGGGGCTCAAACGACATAGCAAACGGGCTCGAAAATTTACGAAACTTGCGCCATTGTTCAAGAAATAATTTTTCCAATAAAATCAAGCATAAACTTCAGAGTTTTTCTCAAACTCAAAATAAATCAAATAATTTGGCAAATGCAATACAATTCGAGTTTTCTAGGTTGTGCTGAGTCAATCAAGGAATAAATTCTCGTTTCCAATATATCTCACGCTTCTCAAGCCCAATTTAACATGTGTTAAAAATTTAAAAGTATCTCAGGTACGAAAATAGAAGTTTGGCTAGAAATGGGTTTTAGGAAAAGTACCAGGTGTTACATAACATACATCATATTTAGAAATCCGTCACGGATTTAATTTAAGTCACCAGTCCTGGCTTTGAAAAGATTTGGGTACTTGCGTTTAAATTCATCCTCGCGTTCCCAAGTGTACTCAGGTCCTCTCTTGGAATTCCAACGAACTTTCACAAGAGGAATACGACTCTTCTTCAATCGCTTAACCTCGCGATCCATAATCTCAACAGGTTCTTCAACAAAATGCAACTTCTCATCAATCTCAATCTCCTCAAGCGGAATTACCGCATCCTCATCGGTCAAACACTTCCTCAAATTCGACACGTGGAAAGTAGGGTGAACCCTACTAAGCTCGGGTGGCAATTCCAGCTTATAAGCCACGAGACCAATCCTTTCCAAAATCCTAAAAGGTCCAATATATCGAGGATTCAACTTTCCTCTCTTACCAAACCTGATCACACCTTTCCAAGGCGATACCTTCAACATAACCCGATCTCCTACCTGAAAATCCAGGGGTTTACGCCTCACATCCTCGTAACTCTTCTGACGGTCACGAGCTACTTCCAATCGCTCTTTAATCTGAGCAATCTTCTCGGTCGCCTCACGGACTAAATCCAGACCAATAAGCTGTGCTTCTCCTACTTCATCCCAACAAATGGGTGAACGACACTTTCGGCCATAAAGTGCCTCAAACGGTGCAGCTTTAATACTCGCATGATAACTGTTGTTGTAGGAAAACTCAACCAAAGGCAAATGGATATCCCATCCATTCCCGAAATCAATCGCACACGCGCGTAGCATATCTTCCAAAGTCTGAATGGTTCTCTCGCTTTGGCCATCGGTCTGTGGATGGTAAGCGGTACTCATATCGAGATGCGATCCAAACGAGTCCTGAAGCGACTGCCAGAATTTCGAGGTAAACCTGCTATCCCTATCGGAGATAATAGACACTGGTGCTCCATGCCGAGAAACTATCTCCTTCACGTAGAGCCTAGTCAACTTATCCATGCTATAGTTCTCCCTGATCGGCAAGAAGTGAGCAGATTTCGTCAATCGGTCGACTATTACCCAAATAGCATCAAATCCAGTAGCAGTCTTAGGTAGCTTGGTGATAAAATCCATCGTAATCCTCTCCCATTTCCATTCTGGGATCTCGGGTTGCTCTAGCAGACCAGACGGTTTCTGATGTTCGGCTTTTACCTTGGCACAGGTAAGACACTTACGGACATAATCGGCAATCTCAGCCTTCATATTGGGCCACCAATATAACTTCTTCACATCCTGATACATCTTATCAGATCCTGGGTGAATAGAATACTTGGACTTATGAGACTCAAGCAAAATCAAATCTCTCAGTCCTCCAAACAAAGGCACCCAACTTCTTCCTTTATAACACAAAGTTCCATCCGATCGTTTCTCCAACTTCTTTTTCTCGATCATCCCATCAAGTTTCTCTCCCTTGAGATCTCCTTGTCTCACGACTTCCTCTTGAGCTTGTAAAATCTGGGCGGGTAAATTCGAATTGATCGTCAAAACTAAAGCTCGAACACGTAGTGGCTTTAACCGTTCCTTTCGGCTCAAGGCATCAGCCACGACGTTCGCTTTTCCCGGGTGATATCGAATCTCGCAATCATAATCGCTCAACGTCTCTAACCATCGTCGTTGTCGCATGTTCAACTCCTTCTGATCCAAAATATGCTGTAAACTCTTGTGGTCGGTATAGACAACACACTTCGTACCGTAAAGGTAGTGTCTCCACAACTTAAGTGCAAAAACCACGGCTCCTAATTCCAAATCATGAGTGGTATACTTCTCCTCATGAGTCTTAAGCTGTCGGGAAGCATAAGCCATAACCTTCCCTCGTTGCATCAAAACTGCTCCTAATCCTTGATACGAAGCATCACAATAAACCACAAAATCCTCCACTCCATCTGGCAAAGCCAATATCGGTGCACTACAAAGCTTCTGCTTCAAAATCTGAAATGCTTTCTCTTCTTCCTCCCCCCATTCATACTTCTTATCCTTGTGAGTCAACGCAGTCAACGGTTTGGATATCTTGGAGAATCCCTCGATGAATCTCCTGTAATACCCAGCCAATCCTAGAAATTGACGAATTTCTGTGGCATTAACAGGCGTTGCCCATTTCTCAATAGCCTCAATCTTAGCGGGATCCACATGTAATCCTTCACTATCAATCACATGACCCAAAAATTGTACCTTGCGAATCCAAAATTCGCACTTAGAGAACTTCGCGTACAACTGCTCGTCCTTGAGCAACTTGAGAATCGTCGCCAAATGTCGCTTATGTTCTTCCTCACTCTTGGAGTAAATCAAGATGTCGTCGATGAAGACTATCACGAACTTATCCAAATAAGGCTTGCATACTCGGTTCATGAGATCCATAAATACTGCAGGCGCGTTGGTCAAACCAAACGGCATAACTTGAAACTCATAATGACCATAACGGGTCCTGAACGCTGTCTTGGGAATATCCTCTTCCCGAACTCTGAGTTGGTGATAACCGGACCTCAAGTCTATCTTAGAGTAGTAACTCGATCCTTGCAACTGATCAAACAGATCATCAATCCTTGGTAACGGGTAGCGGTTCTTCACCGTCAACTTGTTCAACTCACGGTAATCAATACACATCCTGAACGATCCATCCTTCTTCTTCACAAACAATACCGGAGCTCCCCAGGGCGAAGAACTAGGTCGAATGAATCCTTTATCCAGCAATTCTTGTAATTGCTTGGACAATTCCTCCATCTCTGACGGTGCTAGTCGATACGGTGCGCGCGCAACAGGTGCGGCTCCTGGAACTAAATCGATGCGAAACTCCACTTGTCGAGCTGGCGGAAGTCCCGGCAAGTCTTCAGGAAATACTTCAGGAAAATCACGCACTACAGGAACATCCTTGAGTCGCTTCTCTCCCGACTCCTTCTTAGCCACATGTGCTACGAATGCGTGATATCCTTTCTCGATGTATTTCATGGTTTTGATACACGAAATGATATTCAGGCGAGTTCCACTCCTATCGCCTCGAACAATCAAAATCTCACCATTAAGAGGGATATGAACAACTCGTTCTCCACAAACAATACTCGCTTGATGCTTGGATAACCAATCCATCCCAATCACTACGTCGAAACTCCCAAGCTCAATCGGCATCAAATCAATACTAAACGAGTGGTCTAAAAGGTTAAGGGTACAGCCACGGATCACAGTACGGGTATCAACTATGTTACCATTAGCTAACTCAATGCTATAGCTGACACCTAATGGGGTTGGGGTAAGCCGGAGTAACGGCGCAATCTTAGAAGATACAAAACTCATATCGGCACCCGAATCAAACAAAATTCTAACACGAAGGTTGTTGAGAAGAAATGTACTAGTGACAACATTCGGATCTTGGTGTTGCTCTCCATTCCCCATCACATACACTCTACCTCGATCATTTCCATTTCCTTGTCTAGCATTCTTCGGGCAATGGCTCCTATAGTGTCCACGCTCTCCACATCCAAAACAAGTAACCACAGGCTGAGCATTCGCTCCTGTTGCCACAACCTTGCTTTTATAAAACCTTGGAATATGACCAACCTTCTGACACTTCATACATTTCACAGCACACGGCCCAGTATGGTGCTGCTGACACTTACCACAACGAGCTTGCTGCCCAGCATTCACTCTTCCTTGTGCTGGTGCGGCCACAAAAGCTTTAACGGTCTCTTGTCTCCTATTCTGTTGGTGGTGGTGATTGTTGTTACGGTACTGATTGTTGTTGTTGTTGCGGTAGTTGGAGTTGTTGTTCCTTCGGTTATCTTCCCATTTCCTCTTGTTGTCAAAGTGATTTCCTTTTTTAACAGCACCATGCTTAATCACTTGATCCATAAGGCGCTCAGCCATGCTAATAGTATCATCCAAAGTCTCAGCATTGTACGATGTCACATGTCCTTGGATACTTGCGGGTAATCCTACAATGAACTTCTCAAGTAACTTCTCATTATCTGGCACCATGTGAGCACAGAATACTTTCAACTCCTGAAAGCGGCGCACATATGCAGCAAGATCATAACCCTTCACAGCCAAGTAGTAAAACTCGGTATCCAACTTCCTCAAATCGCTACGAGAACAATACTTCTTAACCATGGCCTTATTGAAATCATCCCACGAAGTACTAAAAGCATTCTCCATTCCTTTCTCTTGAGCATAAGCATTCCACCATGACAAGGCATGCTCCAACAATGTACCCGTTGCATACTTCACCCTATTGTTCTCAGTACAGTTGCTCCTTTGAAACACTGACTCCATCTTCTCAAACCATTGAGTCAATCCAACAGCTCCTTCAGTTCCTTTGAAGGTAGTAGGCTTACAATCCATGAACTCCTTAAAAGTGCAGAAATGGTTGTTGGGAACCACTTGAACTCCAGCCTGTCCAACATTCTGAGGAACACCTGCTTGCCCGGCAAGCGCTGCTGCAATCCCTTCATCAATCATCTGCTGAATGGCAGCTGGGGTCATCTTCCTAGGAGGCATAATTCTATTAATCAATACAATCACAACCTTTGTAAGTATTTGATCAATGTGTCAGAATCATAGCGCAAAATAAACAACACCACAAAAAGAAAAGACATAACATAGCATAAGTCAACATCAATAACAGTACATCACCATAATACATCATAGATTTCATACTTGACATTGGTCTTACAAGATATGCAAAACAAGTACAAGTTTCCAACAAAATCTATTAACTGAACTATTCAGTCTACACGTATTAGGTAAACTACTATCAAAGATACTAACAACTATGAATGACCAATCACTGCCCTCTCTAACGATCTCCATACACAGCCATCACGTCAACACTGTCGTTAAACCTGAAGCTAGCCATCCTGTCGTAGTACATCTGCCACTGCATAGCATGAAGCTCATCCCATAATGACTGAATGCTGCGATAGTGTCGACTGCTGTCTATATCAAGGAACACCTCTCTCATAGTCAACTGCTCCACCATCTTACTCATCTCCATAATCCTCCCATCTAACAAATCCAAACGCTCCTGCAACTTAGCACTCGATCGCTCCAACAAACTCAACCTCTCACCCTGCCTCTGGTGCTCCATATACATCTCTCCTGCTGCTCTCATATCATCCTGCACCTCTCGTCTCAATCCTGCAACCTCAAACTGCCTATCAACCACACGCCGAGTGATATTCCTATGGCTATTCCTACACCACGCTATATCCCGTCTCAAATGACTCAGCGAAGCTCTGAGTTCTGACGGAGTAACACGAGCAGCTGTCGAAGACTCACCAATCTCATACGTCGTCGGAACCTCAGTCTCAAGCGCATATCCTAATGCCTCAGAAGTATCCGACTCATAAGTCACATCCGAAATCACAGGCGAAGGTGGCATNNNGCCGAGTGATATTCCTATGGCTATTCCTACACCACGCTATATCCCGTCTCAAATGACTCAGCGAAGCTCTGAGTTCTGACGGAGTAACACGAGCAGCTGTCGAAGACTCACCAATCTCATACGTCGTCGGAACCTCAGTCTCAAGCGCATATCCTAATGCCTCAGAAGTATCCGACTCATAAGTCACATCCGAAATCACAGGCGAAGGTGGCATGGGAGGAACATCCTGATCCTCATCCATAAACTCCTCATCATCATCCTCCTCGTCATCATCACTATCATCCTTATCATCATCATCATCATCAATACCAACATCATCCTCTAAACCTACCTCATCGTCCAAACCAACATCATCCTCTAAACCTACCTCATCGTCCAAACCAACATCAACATCTAACTCAATCTCGTCTCCTAATAGCAATGGGTCAACAACTGGTGGGACTGGGACAGACATTATACTCTACAAGAGCATAAGGAAAGTATAAAAACGCTAGCCAAATTTTCGCGGAAAACATTTTATAAGCCAAAGCATAATAGTGGAGAAGTTCCAAACCAAATCATAATATCAAAGCATGTATATATAAAGTTTAAATAAATACCAGGGCGCGAAGTGGCATGAAGAGCTGGCGGCTTTCGGTCTCAAAACATTTTGACTCCAGGAAAAAGTTTATAGTCGAGTAAGAGCTCGTTCTCTATAAACGTTGGCTCTGATACCATTCTGTAACACCCCCAACTCAAATACGGCAGCTATCATGCTGGGGGTATTACGCAAATAGAAACCAGGCACATTTATAGCTAACGACCACAACACGGGACGTTTATAAATGTTGCAAAACATATCATTCGAATTACAAACCATTTAGATTAAAAGGACTCTTAAGTCAAAGTAGCAGCGGAAAAAGTAAATAGAGTTTGCAGCGGAAAATAAACAAAGTTTAGCAGTGGAAGTAACAAAAGACACAAAAGGTTTTACGAATGACATGCAAATAAAGATAGAAAGATAGTAAAGCTGCCTTGACAGAAATGCCTCTTCAGCCTTAGCCACTCCACCATGCCCCAAGTATCAAGCTTCAAAGCTAATTATTAATACACTAGTACAAAAAGTTGTATCGGTCACGCCCAAAAATATATGACGATATGCATATAGTCACACACGTTTTTTTTCTTCGTGTGTCACCAAAAGTCCCGCCACCGTAGGTGGCATATGGTGACCTTGTTGAGTTCGTGACCATTGTCGTCGAAAATGAGTGACCAAAACCCGAATATGTGTGACGAATTATGCACTAATTTTGTTGAATTAATCATTATGTGTGACCGTAAATACTTTATAGTCACACAAATTTGTATGTTTATGTGGCCTTTTGTAATATTTAGTCACACAAATCGTGGTTTGTTTTTTAGTTAGTCACATACAATTTAAAAAAAAAGTGACCAAAAGTGTTAATAAGTGTGACCATATGCTTTTTAAAATCAAGTAAATGTCTTTTATGTGACCATATGCTTTTTAGAATCTAGCCTGTTCCCTAGCTACAACAAAACGAGGTGTCTGTTTAGCAATGCTTATCATGAGAATTCTCAACAAGGTCAATGATTATAACCACCATCCATGTCTCGAAACCAAATAAAAATATGGAACTTGCCAGAGAGAGACATACACTTGCTAACGAAATACTTGGGTGTGAGAAAAACATATTGCAAACAGCATCAAAAAAGTGCAGGACGCAGAACATCAAGCAAACTTTCTTTCGCCCTCTGCAAAAAGAGGCATATGAGTCAATGTCCAATATGTAACATGCTATGAATACAAATACTGAATATTATGGACACCGTCTGAGATATATAGATGATTATTTCTGAACGACTTGTATTTGTTTTAAAGCAACATGCCTATTATCTATCAGCACTATAAAAGAAAAACCATAGAGTAAATGAATTATAATAAATGTTTCAATACCATAACCAGATTTAGTGTATGATACCAACATCACTAGTAACAACTGAACATTCTACAACAATACGCATATCCACTTAAGGGCGTATTGTCCATTGTACCACCTATATCGAGTATATAAGCTGTCAACTTGTAAATATTAGCGCACTATATATGTGCAACTTTACTTACTTGAAAATGATTTATCTTGAAGGAAGGGCTGAAAGAAGAATCCTCCCAAAATACCAGTTGCAAAGACAGTGATGTACCCCACAACTGTCATAATCATACACATATACGTCATAACTTAGGTGGATCTCAGTTATGCCGACGTGAAACATACGAAACATGCGACAACAAACCTGCAGCAGTTTTCTCATTGGAGAAAAGCGCAGCCAGTAGAAATGCCAGAGCAATTTGTAAGTTCACATAGATGAAATAAAAGACAAATGGGATGCTGTAGTCATTCAATATGAAGAAGTTTAACCCTGAAATAAATTAATGATCATTAATTAAGAAAGTTCATATAGTAAAAAGGAAAAGCGTAAATAAGTTTGGCTGATTCGTACCTACAGCTGAGCCAAACGCTACAAAACAGAACATATACACCATAGATATGGCAAGGAAGTACGCATAAGAGATCATCAAATAAGGACCATCCCCAAGTCCATGCATTTTCATCCTGATCCTTAAGTTCTGTTGCTTCTCATAACCAAAGCTGTAAGTACAATCTGCAAAATGTGTAGCAATCTATTTTTTAAGAGGTCGTTATAGAATAAATAAAGTACAACATAAAAAGGCATGCTATAAGCTTCATTAAGCAAGGGGAGGCATAATAATAGACCGCCTCACAACGATCCAAACATTAGAGAACATCATAGTAACAACAGATAATGCTACACAATGTTAGCTGGTAAACATACATAACGTTAGAAAGAAGATTGATTAGACTAGTCCACATCAGACAGTTATAATCGTCATCCATATAAGCTTGCTGAAGCAAGGTTCTATGATTTAGTCATACACCACAGTATAAAACAAATATCAACTAAATTTCTGAGCTCACAAGTATACAAGTTTGATTCAGTAATATGAGAACTGAAATAACGAAATAAAAACTTCTGAAAAACCTCATATAGGTATGAAAGATTGAAAGATATTTACTTGATGCTTAGTGTAGATATGACCAAACACACCTCAAAATATCAAACTATCATAACTGACCAGAAACCATAAACCACCTGAACCTAGCGGCCAAAAACTCTTGTCATCACCATCCTTAACCACGACTAGAAAAATGAACAGAAATCCCCAAAACACGACCACCACTTCTCGTCACAAGCACCACCACTCGAAAATATAACTAACACTACCTGACCTTCCATGACCTCACAACCACACGACTTAACACCCCGACCACTACTACTTGACACTGCTTGACACCACAACTACCGTGACCTGCCACCACCATCCAACGCCACAACTACCACTACATACATGAAAACAGACTGACCACCACAACTAATACCAAGATCCACCACTACAACCACCCTGGAAACAAACGACCACCAGATCTGACCCTACGACCACTAAGATATGACCCCAAAAGAATGAAATGACCCGAAACACTTGCCGAAAATTGAATCAAAAGGATATTTTGTGAGAAATCGGTAACTATATACAAGCAGGGGTCCCCTCCGGACCATTTTTAAGAATCAATGTAATCAAATCTTTCAAGCTAGCATTTCATTGCATTTATTCAGAATATAATTCAATGACATGCTCATGTAATAACACTAACTTTAGAAAGAGAAATAAAATGAAAGGAGACGTACATTAAGTCAGAAAGCATGCCTAAGCAAGTCCCGACAAGGATTGTTGACGCACAACCGATAATGAGATATGTCACCATTTGTTCCTTACTCAGACCAAAGTAAGCCATCTCATACTCACCAAATAAGGACTGCACACCTTCCATTACTAAACAAGCAAACATCAAGAGTCATAATCCAATCCATATTAAGACATAGTTCCCTTTATAAAAATCTTTTCTTTCTATAAAAATCTTTTATGTTGTTGCTTCAAAAAAATAAATAATCAAAACCATATAACAAAATAGGCATACCGGTGCTGTTCAACATATTCCCAAGCACCAATATCTACTGAAAAAAAATTTCAATTAAGTTTGAAGTTACCATAGCTTGGGAAAAAATTGACTCACTTGCTCATCACATCAATTGCAAGAATTTGGCCCATTTCATTCTCATCGTGTACCTAAGAACAGAAACATAAACATCGAAAAAGTTATTATAAATATTTCATTTCATAAAATTAGTAGAAAAAATAATAAAAACCACCACCAGATCTGTTAAACCAATCATTTTACAAATATTAGTCATATATTTTATATCAATATCTTGTAAAACAAGGTCCAAATAAGTGTTGAAGGTGGCTCCTTTTCAGATCTGTACATAAGATGCAGTTTTGGTGTAAATGATATTTGGGATAGAAGAAGACCGGATATAGTTTTGGTATAAATGATATTTGGGATAGAAGAAGACCGGATATAGTTTTGGTATAAATGATATTTGGGATGGTGAGTGAAATATTTGGGAGGAAGGAGGGCAATTTGATTTTGGGGAAAATTTAGGCGATTTTGGAGAAAAAATTAGGCGGGCTTGTGAAAAGTTGAAATGGAAATTTTGTTTTTGGAAAAACCAAGTGCCGCACATGTAAATTATTACTTACCAAATTGAATATATTATTTAGTCACTTTTAAATAATGTGTGACAAACTTGACTATATGATTTAGTTACGTTTATATAATGTGTGACAAAATTGACTATATAATTTAGCCACATACACAAGTACTTCGTGTGACCATATATCTTCTTTGGTCACACTGGTCAATTGTGTGGAATCATATATGTCTCACCTATGTATATTATAGCGCTGACTAATGTTTCGATCATCTGCATCGGTCAACACGTCCACAATTAAAGTGACATAAATGATGGAAAAATATTAACCAGTTCACCTCTAGTTCACATATATACACAAATGCGTGACAAATATTTTACGAAATGGTCAACACAACTCGATCAATGTGGCATGTTACTTTAACCGGTATCAATTTAGTCACTGCAAAAATGTCCAGTGTGACACGTTCAAAAACGACCATGTGTAGACGAAGGTCATTTTTGCCTAGTGATATATCTAGTACCTGAAATACATGCTTAGAAAAGTCAACACAAAGGTTGAATTTACCATAGGTTTAATAAGTAAGGTTGAGCACAAGTTTATACATAAATATGAGCAACAAAGCAATAGTATCAAGGATAACCACACTGTACTAGCAAGGCATCCAGCTGGCATACTAACAGCCATTGTTGACTATGCTAAGCTCATGACACAAACGTTTAACCAACATATAGTATCAATATAACCGATTTCATATATATACTAGTGCCCCCAAGGCGAGTCTGCAATTACCCGACAAAATCGAACTATAGATACACCACAGATTTGCCTATCCAGCAAAAGGAGTGGAGGGTCAATTCTATAGGCTATAGTCCCTATATTCGCCGCTCACTCCGCAAGGATTAATGGTTCATGATCTGAGGGTCTTCATAGGCAAGGCAAACTACTTAGCATCGTCAGGAAAAGCATACACATACAGAGAAAGCATTACCCAAAAATCTTGTGCTCAGAAATATTTAAAGCATGTACTCCACCCATGGGTTTATGAAACATTTTAAAAGATAACAGAAGCGGGTATGAATCAACACCTTTAACAATAGCAGGAAACGAGATATTCAACCAAATAAATAATGCGTCACAGAAATAATTCCAGCACAAACCTAACATATAAATTCAACATCGCATGGTACTACGAATATTCCAATAAACCAATGTTGAATAAAGTTTATATAAAGACAATGGCATTTGAAAGAAAATAGTTTTCAAAAAGTTCTCGTGTGAAGAAAGATCAGAAATGAGTAAGTCGCAAAACGACAAATACGCAAGAAAGACGAATGAATACTGAAGATGCGTCGAAAAAAATGGAAAAAAAGAAAAGGAAATAATGAACATTCGAACTAAAATAAATATAATAACCATGTTCGTTTACCGTTTCCCAATATAACGTCGAATAGAAAGGGTTCGAAATAAATCAATAGTTATGTAAAATATTAAGATTATAAAATTTGACAAATTTCGCATGACCTGCACGTTATAGTAAATTCCCGAGTCAACGACTGTTATTTTGATAATCAACGCTAATATTTTATAAAACATAAGATATATAATGTTGATATATCATTTACGTAGTCCATTTTTGTTTGGTTTATCGACATTTTGGTATTGTTCGGGTTCCAGGTACGTTAAGATCTTTAAGGGCTAACGTACCCTACCGTCTCGGTAACTAAAGGGGTTCCATGAAGTCCAATACCAATAGCCAGCAATCCATACGTCCAATTCAAGCTCACAATAGTACGATCACAATATAATAATACGATCCAAGTCCTGATGTCAAATCCTCTTAATATGTCATAATGTATTTTAGTTTTCATATTTTATTAACCGTTTTTTATTTACCGTTTCCAACTAAATATAATAATAATAATAATAATAATAAAGTAAACATTTCCGAGACTATAACCAATCCCGAAAATAAACTTGACAAATAAAGAACAACTACTCTAAAAGTCAACCAGAGAATGAAAAATCGAACCAAACAAAACTCCAACCGAGCTCAATACTCGTGCTAACCAATATCAAATCCGAATCCAACCTACTTCGAACAAAAATAAACCAAAACAACCTCCGAATCCCATATACTCTTGGCTAATCCAATAATCCAAATCAAATCCAAACACACACAACAATAATAACAACACCAATACTAACCACACCACCACACCACCCAAGCACGGTGTGGTGGTCATCGCTGCCCGAGAGAAACCAAACCAACGGACCCTTCAAAAACTTCACAAAAATACATACTTCTAGTCCCATTCCAACTCACACCATAATAATCAAACCTACCGAGTTCACCGAGTTGACTCGTGAAGTCATCCGAGTCGCGGCCCAACGAGTACCAAAACAATATCCCCACAAGTTTTTATCATTAAACTTTAAAACATTTTATAAAATATTTAATAAATGCACAGATCGAGTTTATAAAAAATAAAATTAGGTTTGTAAAATAAAAGATAATAAAAAGAAAAAGGGCGAGGGTGTGCATGATACGGCGGTAGAAGGTGGTGTGAGGGTCGTGGTGTCGCGTGGGCTACGGTGTCAGGGGTGGCGCGGTGAGCGGTAGGTTCGATTGGTAAAACGGATGGTGGGGGGATGGAATCGGGACGTCCGACTATAAGTGAAGTAGGTGGTCGAGTAATGAGGTGGCGCGAATATTCTTAT
>LBNU01028440.1:46084-63493 GCA_014162995.1 Artemisia annua
GGTTAATGACGTTTTGAAGTTGAAGATTTTGAGAATCTAAACACGGAGGTTTCTGGGTATCAATCACATCACATTTATTCGACTTTAATTGGCAAGTTTGAACCTTCAGTTTCCGAATCGTGTTAGTGTGAGCTTGAATTTTTTCATCCCGTTTGGCTAATTCAAAATATGCATCAAATTCAGGAGCATCCGAAGATGTCTTGACATTTGAGTTTTTAATTCTTTCCTCTAGATGTTGATATCTTAACTGCAAATTAAGATAATCAACCTCTAGTTTTGAAAAATGTTTGACCATGTTATCATGATCATCATTTTGAATTTTTTCACGCAACTTTAAATTCTCCCCCTCAAGCTCAACAACACGATTCTGGAAGACATTTAACGTAACAAACATTTCATGGAATTGGGAAGCAATTAAAGATGAATCAGTAACAGTATAAAACACATCTTGAGCAATGCACATAGCAATTAAGTTATCATTCATGATGAGAGCATTCTTCCTTGCAATTTCACTATGTTGAAGATCTATTACAGTTTGTTTTCCTTCAAGTTCCAGATTTTTAAACACATCTTTCATTTCATTAATCTCTGATTTAAGAGACGTTTCCATGCATTCAAAATGTTCTTTGATTTGTTTAAAAAACGGAATGACTTCTGTAAGATAACATTCTTTTGTAACTTCAAAGCCCCTTTCCCCTTCAGTAATTCCCGTTGGTGTGATTCTCTTATTACATGTTTTGTCAAAGTCAGCAAACATTTGATACAGAACGTACATGCTAATAAGAGTTTTACATTTAGTGGGAAGAGCTATCTGAACTAGGTTCATTGGTGTATTGGGAGGATACACCGTTGGGGTAGCAAACTTAAGGGGAGTGGTAGCCTTAAGTCGTTCAACTTTCAGTTTTTCAACGTCTAAAGGCCAAAAAATCTGTTCTGGGGTTAACCTAGTTTGGGGCACGAAAACGGTCAATCGATTCTGCTCATAGTAGTTATGGGGCTTGATATTGACACATTTTTCAATGCTCTTGGGATCCTTCATTTTAATTTCAAGTCTTTTCCTATTTTCTTATTCAATTTCATCAATCTCTTCTGTATTACACACATCAGGTAGGGCATGATTGGGCGTGAGCATCACATTAAAATCATATAAGGCCGGTTGAGAGGCACTAACGCTCCTAAGAAAATTTGTTTTAGGCAATCCTACATNGTTATGGGGCTTGATATTGACACATTTTTCAATGCTCTTGGGATCCTTCATTTTAATTTCAAGTCTTTTCCTATTTTCTTATTCAATTTCATCAATCTCTTCTGTATTACACACATCAGGTAGGGCATGATTGGGCGTGAGCATCACATTAAAATCATATAAGGCCGGTTGAGAGGCACTAACGCTCCTAAGAAAATTTGTTTTAGGCAATCCTACATCATTATTGCTATGTTCATCACAAAGCTTAATGTGCTTTTGTATCATTTGAGCAGTTTGAATGGTTTGGCCTTGTGTGTACAGTTTGTTTTCAAGCTTGTTCTTTAAGGCCTTTAAGTTGGAAAAATCGTTTAAGAGCTTAGCTTCTTCTTTGAAAATCTAACTTTAGTGTGGTAACACTATTTTGAATCTCCTGTTTTTGTTTAACAGTTTGATCGATTTGATATTGCAAAGATTTTATTGCCATTCTTAACTTTTCTTCTTTTAAATTCCTTTCGGTAATATATGTACACATTTGCCAATCCATTTTCTGCTCACGTTCGGTTAACTCAAATTTTGCACGTTGTTGATACATATTCACCTGATCTTTAAGAATATTAATTCTAGTGGTCAAGGTATCATCAGGTATAACAGCCGTGAATTCATCAAATTCACTAATGTCATTATCAACAGAGGAGTCATCATTTGGTAAAGTGGACTCGGCATTTTGTTTCAAATATTGCTCATATGGGACAACATTACTATTACCCATATCGGCAGAATCTGAATCAATAATGTCTGTGTGTTTTACTTCGTTATGAGTCCTTTGTTTGTTCATCACATTATCAACATGTGTTTTGAAAGATTCTCTACTGGGTTCATCAGATTCTTTATTGTTATCCACATGTTGTTGTTTTAGAGGAAACATCATTGTTTTTCAAATCAACATCATCTGGCGTGACAATACTAGTTTGATGTACTTCATCGAGAATCTTTGGAATAGCACATGTATCATATGTGTCATACAATTTGAGTACCTCAGAAATGATGGATGATTTGGAAGATCCCGATTGTTGTGGTGATGTGATTGCAGACGAAAGCTTGGCCATGAAGATGGTCTGTGTAGTAGGTTCATCATCAACATCAGAGTTGAAGTCATCACAATCTTCAGCCTGGAAGATGTTTGGGTCGTTGAGAGCAAGATCCTGGACTGGTTGATCATCCACATCAGCATCAAAGGAATTCCCTTCATCACCCGCAAGAAATAGCAGTTGTTCCTCATCCAATAAAACCCCATTCTCTTGAGCCTGCATCAGCAGCATCTTATCTTTGAAGTAGTCCGAGTTCTGAGGACGTTTTGGTTGAGTACAGTTCCTTGCAATATGACCTATCCCACCATAATTGTAGCACTTGATTTGTCTTCCTTGTCCTTGATTGGCATTACCCATCCTAATCTGAATATTTCCCCAGACATTTTGTCTTCCTTGAACCACAACACGCCCATCTTCCACAACAGTAAGATTACGTGGATTAGATGAGGTTCTGAGTTGATTGTTGGTTTGAGGAAGAGTGCTTCTGAAGTGTTGAACCAACAGTGAGACTTGGTTGGAGAGATTATCAATTCTTTTGTCGATGTAAGAGTTCCCAGAGTCTTGTTGATTAGTCTTGACACTTGTTGATTGCATGGAAGTTTGACCAAGGGAAGACTGGTTCTGTGATGCTTGAGCAGTAGTTGGGTGATTGATTGATTCAACTGAGGATTGGTTTAGTCCCTGAACATTGGAGATTAGAGCAAGAGGATCATTTGAGGGATGAAATTTCTCTCTCAGCTGACGATCATACTTGGCATGTTTCTCATGTTGTTGTAGGTAAGCATAGAGTTGTTCATAGTTGGTGTTCCTGAGTCCTTTGTTTAACTTCACAGCTGTGACAAACCGATCCCATTCTGGTGACATGTTGTTGACAAACTTTGAATTGAGTTGGATGTTGGGCATTGTCATTCTGATCATTCTCATGTCATTCACAAGCTTGTGGAATCGGACATAGTAGTCATTGATGCTTTCACCGGGATTCATCTTGAAGTGCTCGAATTCATCATACAATTGAGACTCACGATCTTCCTTTGTAAGTTCTGATCCAGCTAGCAACATTTTGACATTGTCCCAAACGGCTTTGGCCTCAGTATTGAAGTTAATCAATTTGTAGATGTCCTTTGGTAGCCCTTGTATCACAATGTTTGAGGCTCGAATGTCGGCATCATATCGTTTCTTTTCCACTTCATTCAGATCATTGTAAGTACGAGGTCTGTCAATTCCAAAGGTGACTGTCCCATCATCACTAGTGGAGATAACATCTCTGGTAGTACCCATTTGAAACGGCCCTTCATCAATTGATCTCAGAATGTTCTCCCCATTTTCTTTGCCTTGACAATACAGACGAATTCTTTGTGACCATGACTCATAGTCAGTTCTGTCGAGCATAGGAGGTCGAGTATCGGACCCAGCAGCTTGGATGTCATCAATTGAGGTAACAGTAGTCATGATGTGATCTTAAACGGGATTTTACAACTCGTGACTTAAACCGAGAAATAGATTCTTTCCCGGGATTTTACTAAAGTCAACAGAGGAAACCGAAAGATGAAGTATGCAATGTAAGCTAGGATTGAGAACTTAATCACTATCCAAACTTAATAGCCACACAAAAAGTAATCGCCAACAAAAGATAATCGCCACAGAGGTAATCACCACACAAGATAATCGCCACAAAAGTAATTGCCACACAAGATAATCGCCACAACAGGTAATCACCACAAAAGTTAATCGCCACAAAAGCAATCACCACGCTAGGTAATCGCCACCAAAGATAATCTCCACACAAGGTAATCGCCACAAAAGATAATCTCCACAAAAGTTAATCGCCAGAAAAGGTAATCACCAAAATGACACTACAGTCCAAACTAGTCGCTGTCCAATAGTACTTAATCGCTGCGATTTAATCGCCGGTCACTTGTACTTAATCGCCACCCAGAAAAGCACCGCAGAATACTTAATCGCCACTAAGAAACTTGCACTAAATCATTCACCAAATCAAACCAACGACTGATATGACTATTCCAACTCAAAAAATATGTAACTACAACCCTCCTAAGCACAAAAGTACAATCAAAACACATCCTTTAACACTCCAAAGATCAAACCAATATGTTTTATCAAGAAACCTATTCTAACCAAGTACAACCACAAAAACCAACCACAAATCCGTGAATCCAAGGCCCTAAGATGAAACCTAGGCTCTTGATACCAATTGTAGGATATCACATAACATAACACACGTATGGTTTAGTTGTATGGATCGAATAGGTAAGAAAAGAATAAGAAAACTAGAGAGAGAAAGTAGAGAGAGAAGGATGGAACCTAGAGAGAAAACCAAAAAAAAAGATTATGAGAGGTTCCACCCTCTCCATGGAAGGAGAGGGCCTTTTATATGTACAAGGTATTTTGCCACTAATGGGCTGTGGATCGGGCTGACAGCGGGTAAAGACCCGACCCGACTCTACGAATACTAACTATTACTAATCTACGTACTAATTACTATTATAAATACTACGAGCTAAACAATGCTTAATCGTACTTGGGGTGACCGAATCTTCTATAAAAAAATCGTATTCCTAACAGTGAGCACAATACAGAGGAATGTTTGAAGGTCCTCCACAAAATGATCACTTACCTACTTTGCCAGAGAACAACAGGTTTTGATAAAATTCAGAGGATGGAATGCTGGTTGTTGAGTTTGTTTAAAAAGAAGAACATGGGTGAATATGCAAATGTTTCATGGGTTGTTGCACATTGGTTGAAGAAGAAGGGCAAGGAAAGCCAAGGTGACAGTGAGTTGATGTGTGGTCACCTGATCACAAGGTTGGCCAAAGGCTTAGATGTTTTTACTGAAGATAACATGGCAACCTACTCTGCACCAACTGCTTATAAGGCTTTTGATCATGTGACTTTGAGGGATTTGTTAGATGATGAGGCAAGTTGAAGCCTGAGGTTGCTGGGCCAGAAGCTGTGAGGCCATTACCACCACCTAGAGCAAGAAAAAACAGTTTGATTGAGAGAATTGAGGGTATGGAGTCAAGGCTGGAGGTAATGGAGAAAAAGGTTAATAGGATTTTGTACCACTCTGACAGGTATGCATTGGTATTGGAAGAGTTAGGGAAGGCTCACAACATTGATATTGATGATTATTGTCCCCCTAGCATATCTGAGCAGGTTGTTGAAGCTGAGAACACTCCAGCCATACAGGAACAGGAAGAAGAAAATGAGAGCAGTGGCAATGAGAGTGGAAGCAGTGGAAGTGATGAGAGTGAGGATATTGGAAGTAGCAACAGTGAAGATGAAGATCAGGAGTAAAAGACCGCCGTACTTAGCTGGATTGTACGACGGGGTTGGTTGATTTGGTTGTTATTTGTTTGTGATCTGATGATGTGGAAGACCAGTGTGTTGGTCTGATTTCAAGACAATTTCAAACAATGATTCAAACGAATTTGGTTTGTAACATGGGTACCTCTGTTGGTACCCACTCAAAACAATTTGAACACTTACACCACCACTACCATGGCACCGAAACACCAAAACAATTTATCTATTATTATTAACTATTATATAACTAATGTAATGTGCTAGGGGCACATTACCATTTTGTGGATATTGTATTGTTGCATGATATGTGTGTGTAGGAAATGAAAATGGTCCAAAAGATGGACAAGTACTTGGAGAATTCTCGAGGAATAACAAAGCATACCCGGAAGTACCGTTATCTTTATTTTTCCGGTTATACTTTGTTTTTAATTCTATAGCATTAGGGACAATGCTTAATTTAAGTATGGGGGGGGGGAAGATTGTAGGGAAAATAACCGTACCCAATAACAATATCATGATTATAACTACACAAACGAACAAGTTAAAGCATAACAGTTAAGCAAGCATATAACCAAAGAACTCAAAGGTAAGAACGAAACACAACAGGAATTATAATAATAATATATAAGAGACATAGCTGATGCCCATGTTCAACACGGTTCCCTTAAAACATTTCACGTCTACCAATTAGACGGCTGTCTCCGAGGGTACAATAGCTTAAGCAGAAGTACTGCTAGAGATAACCTACTTGCCTGAAATTTCGTCGGAGTTCTTGAATGTGTAATAAGAGATAAGAGTGAAGCTGTGAATTTTGGTGTGTCTTGGAATGGATGAGATAGCTTGGATTTATACTACAATATGAAACAACAGATTTAATGATTCACATTAAACGTGATCAATTTCATTCAATTGGCTGTTATCAAGTTTAAACCTAAACCGTAACATACCCTGCATATCTGGTGTAATAATACCAAGCAATAAAAGAAATTAAAATGGGTAAAACATTGTGTCTATGGAGCAAAAAGAAATAAGCCCGCTTCACGTGGGTTCATTAGCTTGAGCCCAAGTTCGGTTTGTTCACCCACCAATGTGGGATAGACTTTGTCCCATTGTCATTCCTTAAGTTACATTCCAAATGGCATAGTTCAAGACTCGATATCTCATTCACATTAGCTTCATTTTGGACACTAATTAAATTGTTACGAAGCTCTCATAAAGGAGCATGTATCCGATTAGTATGATATTCATATAGACAACTTGAGTCAATAATTATTTGTGTCCAAAGTAGGTGAAAAAAAAAAATTTCACCTCAAATTTTCCAACAATCCCCCACATGAATGGAGATCGAGTAGAAACTCACATAATTCCAATGAAATCTCAATGGTTGAATCCTGCATAGGATAGGTAGGTGTCACCCTTTGAACCTTCCCTTATGAAATATACTTAGCCTACCAGCTGCTTGTAGAACGCGATGTCTTTGAACTGATCCGCTATTTATTTAGGCGACAATATATGTTCACACAGGACTCTCCCTGACATGGTTAAATCCTCATAGTCGTGTTCGTTATGGTCATGAACACTAGCCTGGTTTTGCAAGAGCTTTTAGGAAATGCGCCCCCCACATTTCCCTTCGAACGACCCCACTTCTCTCTCACATAGGTGATTCTCCACTAATCATTAAAAGCAATATGCTTAACCTCATCTTGTCACTGTTATAGGAATGGACTAGGAAGTTTACTCACTCCCTTAAATTTGTAAGGAGTTTATTACTCCCCCACAGTGACCTTCCTTGGTTTATACAAGTAGGTTTTCCTATTGAACCCAGATCTTGGGATCTTCAGTCAGCTAGGTTAGGTTTTCCTTCGTATAAAATTTTTAAGGGCTTTAGTCCAATTTCTCTTCACGACTTGCTAACTAAATCTCACATTTAGCACTTCACAAGCGGATCCACAATGTTATTTTATGACTTCACATTTGTCAATAGAGATAACTCATGTTGAGAGTAGTTGTCGTATCAACATAATATATCTATACAAAATCAAGTTTTGTTCAACTCTTTAAATATATCATGCTCCAGGTAATTCTTGAGTATTCCAACTTGGCAAGAACTTCATGTTTGTTGATGTCCTTTTGAACTCTAGCTAGGCCGGAATCCCCCACATGGAAAATATCTCAAGAATTTCTAGGCAATTTCTCCCTTTCAACATATCAATTACGTTTATTAGATGAAATAATATGACACTATATAAGTTTCACATCTTTTGAATGTTTGGTGTTAATTAATCTCCTTCTCATAACTAACACACTTCCAAGTCTAGCATGCTATAGACAAAGGAATCAAGCATATGACAAAAGATGCATCATTATGATTATTCATAGCTTTCTATATCCACATTCATATTATTTATATATATGATTCATACCACCTATAAACACACATGTTTGGGAGGTACACAAACATGTCATCCATTTTGTTTCATCATTTTTTTTTCAAAAAAAAAAAAATGATACAATGGTTTGATTATTTGCAACTATTTAGAATTAGTCATATTTATGACTAGTCAAATTATTTGCAACATCCAAACTTCGCAATGTTCAATACACAATCGAACAACTCGTGTATTTAATATAACATTAAACCACCATATATAACACCCTCGATGCATATGAGGTGCTTAGCTCCATTTAAATCACACACTATTTTGTGAATAAGATCATGTGGTTTCAAGAGCAGGTTGAGTAAATGTGGAATATAGGTATGCAATACAATATTTTAACAACTAATAGAAAGAAAAAAATGACATGCTAAAACGTAGGAAGATACAAATAGATAATCATAAATAGTAGTAGTAGCATTCATTTCATCTTTAGTTGTAAACATTCAATTTAAACATACCATTGAGGGCATAGCCCTTGCCAACAAAGATTCCACTTTTAGCTAAGACAAACTTATCTGACTCAAACACTAGTTTAAAACCAAACTTATTAAGAAGCCACCCGGACACGAGATTCTTACGAACATCTAGGACAAACAACACATTCTTAAGTTTCAACTCTTTTCCTGATGTCATCTTCAACACGACATCACCTTCACCCTTGACCTCGGATGAGGCCGAGTTACCCATGAAGAGTTGTTCACCGTTTGTGACCTCCTTAAACGAGCTAAAGAGATCCTTGTTTGAACACACATGATGAGTAGCCCCCGTAACAACCCACCATTCACTTGCATTAGAGCCAACCAAGTTTACTTCTGAAATCATAGCGTAAGATCAGAAATCATGGCCACAAGCTCCACATCATCATGCATTTTCTCAATTATGTTTGCTTGATGAGGGACCTCACGTTTGGGCAATTTACAATCAGCAGCCTTGTGACCCGGTTTATCACAATTGTAGCACTTGAACTTATTCTTGAATGTTTTTCCCTTAATTAGGACCAAGGTTATCGATTTTCCGTTTGCCTTTCACATAAGCTTTGCCTTTGTTTGCCTTTGACGATTGTCCAACTTCAACCACATTTGCCTTAGCATGTTCGGGCACATAACTCTTCTTTAGAGCCAACTTGTTGTCTTCTTCAATGCGAAGACGAACAATGAGATCCTCCACCGACATTTCCTTGCGCTTATGCTTTAAGTAGTTTTTTATGTCTACCCAACTAGGTGGTAATTTCTCAATCATCGCTGTCACTTGAAATGTTTCACTCAAATTCATTCCTTCGGCATGGATATCATGTAATACAACTTAAAGATCTTGTACTTGGCTCATCACAATTTTTCATCAACCATTTTGAACTCTAAGAACCTAGCCACCACATGCTTCTTGGTTCCAGCATCTTCCGTTTTGTATTTCCTCTCCAATGATTCCCAAAGTTCCTTGGCCGGTTTTGGTTTACAATACACATTGTACAACGGATCAATCAACCCGTTGAACACATAGTTACGGCACAAAAATTCTGAGTGCTTCCAAGCATCTACCGCGCTCGCAGATTAAGCATCAGCCTCCCATTCGACAATTTGAGGAGCAGATTCAGTAAGGAACCGATCCAAATTCAATGTGGTGAGGTAAAAGGACATTTTCTATTGCCACCTTTTGAAATGCAAACTAGAAAATTTCTCAGGTTTTTCGGCATGATTTGCAACAGTGTTGGCCAAAGGAGCAGCAGTTGTGGTTGTCATAAGGAGGCACATTTGTCTCGTTAGTCTCAACCATTCTGAAATTTCAACAAACTCTAGTTAGCAATTTGTTGATAACTCATTTTGTGCACAAAGTATACTACTATGTATACACAAAAGTTGTCCATATCTCAAACAAAATCTGCATATATGAACTGGTATTATTTGGACAGATTATATTACACACAAACAAGTCAGGAAATGAATTCCTTTTATATATAATTATCCATACAGTTTTCCTACACAATTATTTCAGCAAACCCATTGTTTTCTGTAATTACACCAAACTGGATTTTATGCTCCAATGACATATTCCGGCAAGCCAAATGCAAGGGAACATTTATGCACAAAAACAGCAACAGAACTACAGATTTTGTGCATAAAAATCAGCAACTAAAAAGGCTTAATTTTGCATAAAAAATCAGCAAAAGTCACTTTTCAGCACATGGATTTCAGCAAACAACAAGCCTTAAAAGTCACATTTCAGCATGAAAAATTCAGCAAACAATCAGCCTTCAAAGTTAGTTTTCAGCACACACACGGCTCATCTTAGAAGAAAAATCAGCTAGCAAATATATAAGACAAATATCCATAGCACAACAGATATATGAGTACTAGAGCAATATATATTATAAGCTATAAACATTAGGCTGAAATAAAAAATTATTAAAGTACTTAGTTGCAGGCATAAACCCTTTTAAAAAATTGTTTCAAATACAGTCATTGGGTATTGAACTGTTTAAAGTATTGTATGGAAAATAACCGTATCCAATAACAATATCATGATTATATGAAGAAGTTAAAGCATAACAGTTAAGCAAGCATATAACCAAAAAACTCAAGGTAAGAACGAAACACAACAGGAATCATAATAATAATATATAAGACATAGCTGAGGCCCGTGTTCAACACGGTTCCTTTAAACAGTTCACGTCTACCAATTAGACGGCTGTCTCCAAAGGTACAACAGCTTAAGCAGAAGTACTGCTGGAGATAACCTACTTGCCTGAAATTTCGTCGGAGTTCTTGAGTGAGTAATAAGAGATGAGAGTGAAGCTGTGAATTTTGGTGTGTCTTGGAATGGCTGAGATAGCTTAGATTTATACTAAAATATGAAACAACAGATTTAATGATTCACATTAAACATGATCAATTTCATTCAATTGGCTGTTATCAAGTTTAAACCTAAACCGTAACATACCCTGCATATCTGGTGTAATAATACCAAGCAATAAAAGAAATTAAAATGGGTCAAACATTGGGTCTTTGGAGCAAAAAGAAATAAGCCCGCTTCACGTGGGTTCACTAGCTTGAGCCCAAGTTCAGTTTGTTCACCCACCAATGTGGGATAGACTTTGTCCCATTTTCATTCCTTAAGTTACATTCCAATTGGCATAGTTTGAGACTCGATATCTCATTCACATTAGCTTCATTTTGGACACTAATTATATTGTTACGAAGCTCTCATAAAGGAGCATGTATCCGATTAGTATGATATTCATATAGACAACTTGAGTTAATAATTATTTGTGTCCAAAGTAGGTGAAAAACAACATTTTCATCTCAAATTTTCCAACTAAGATAACTAGAAAAATAAAGAAAAACTTATATTAGTATGTGAAAATTTTAAACTGTTAAGACAAACTATGAGAAAAGGCGCCGCTTTTAGCATAAGTTCGCCGTAGTTATTAATAAAAACCTGACGCACATTTTAGTAATGTACGCTGATTACGGGGTATAAAAGTTAAATAAAATTATAAATAAACTAATGGAGTTTTTATAGAAAACGTATCCAAAACAATCATAAGAAGTCTGAATCGGGATTAATGACATTATTTGCACATTTTATGACCATTACCACAATAAATGTGAGGATTTCGAGCCTATATCGGCATATACCTTTTATGCTTGATTTCTTTGTTTATGAGTGTGCCGATAATTTATGTGATTCTAGAACTTGTATTTGAAATCATTATGAGACCGCAGTGAGATCACATTCGTGTGATATAAGTATTTTTATGTGATAAGAGGCAAAAATTAGAAAATACACCATATGTAAGCTATCCGTTTTCTGAACGAAACTTAACCCATTTAGCACTCACTTTTAGTGCTATTATCCACTAGATACACCCTTCTGAGCCTTAGTTTTTCATTTCTATTTATTCATCAAGAAAATAACCAAAAATATGTTGCTTAGTCGGGAATCTAATTGGAATATATATATATATATATGAGAAAAAAGAATGGTTGTATACCAATTACGATGAATATGAAGAGTGCACGCTTTATGTTTGTTATAATGAGGTTGAGATAAAAAAAAGTGAAAAGAAAAAAATATAGAAAAAGGAAAAGAAAGGATAAGAAAAAGTATGATTTCCCGACTTAAGTTTTTACACCAATTATTCCATATCTAAATCCATACCTTATAACCCTTAACCCAACATTATAACCGAATAAAAGACCTCTTTGATATTTATACTTGGTGCTTACGCCACGTCGGTGCAGTTTTGTTTCTTTATGGTAAATCTATAAGTTATGACTGAGCTATAAGAGTGATTTACAATCAAAACTATAATTTTTATGAGTGCTTGAGTGAACTTGAAAATATATACACTTTTGCGAGGAGCATGTCATGTTATTCTTGGTTGTCTTGGATACACAAAAATATATATTAGAAACTTATACGAGACTTGGTTTTGAAAAACATTTTTCGTATGCTTGAGGGCAAGCATTAGTTTAAGTATGGGGGAATTTGATGAGTCTCGTATTATACATATTTATACCCCCGATATTATGTAAATTATAAGGTAAACAACCCTATTATTAGGACTTTTGGTGCTTAATATGAGAATGAATGTGCAGGATAAAGGTTTGGAGGAAAGAAGTGAAAAATGCACAAAACGAATGACTTTGAGAACATATGAAGAATAAGACATAGTTTGGACAAAAACACGCCGGTCATAAGTAAANAAGCATTAGTTTAAGTATGGGGGAATTTGATGAGTCTCGTATTATACATATTTATACCCCCGATATTATGTAAATTATAAGGTAAACAACCCTATTATTAGGACTTTTGGTGCTTAATATGAGAATGAATGTGCAGGATAAAGGTTTGGAGGAAAGAAGTGAAAAATGCACAAAACGAATGACTTTGAGAACATATGAAGAATAAGACATAGTTTGGACAAAAACACGCCGGTCATAAGTAAAAAGAGCGCCGCTTACGGGTACCTTTGGTCAACTATGTAACTACGATTCAAACATGAAGTACGCCGGTTATATGTTACATGAGCGCCGGTTACGGGAAGAGAAGCCCGCCAGTCTTTCACCAGTTGTGCGGCGTACTTCCCATGGCAGTTATGTTTCTACATTAATGAGCTACATCAATGATGAGGCCAATCATTTGCTTGTCATAACTCGGTAGGGACATGTTAGGGTTTCATTTCAACTATAAATAGAGGCTCAAATTGTGGTATTACACACACCTCAACCAAGAAACATATCTTGATCATAAGAAGCAGTTTAGTAGTGGTTTTGCACCAAAACCACTAGCTAAGAAGTTGGAGTCAGTAGCCACACTTGGAGAACACCACTAGAACGAGAGCATACTTGGAACTTCGGTATAAACTTGTTCTAATGATAATAATACTTGTTTGTTTCGTTTACTTTAATATGAATATGGAGTAGTACTTTTATGTTTGTTAGAGGCACTTCTGCCATTAGTTGAACCTTGAATTTGTATCATGAATATTGAATCTATCTTATATGTATTTGATATGTTATTTTTTGCTCTCTTATCATTTGTCTTGATTGATCATCATAATTGTTTAAAGGTCGAAAGATACAATTGTGTTGGTTATATTATGAATCGTCTGTCTATAACGAGTCATTGCTATGCTTGTGAGAATTGGATAGTAAAACATATGATAAACTCGACTATAACATGTTTAAGGACTAGTCTCATGTCTAACGACTTGGCTAGAGGAAATGCATACTTGATACTTCATACTTGGACCATACTTCATGCACTTTATGTATCTAGGATCAAAGGACGAAAGGAGATTCTTTTACATCAAGTAGATATACTAGTTTACATGATCACCAATCATGCTTTACTTCTATGCTTTATCCATGGACTTTCTATGATGCTTGTACTTGTTTACCTCACGTGCTCAGCCTTTAACAAATATACTTTTAATATAAATTGGCAAAATATTTCAAAAATCTTAAATCCAACAAAAACGGTTTTAGTGATAAATGACAATCATTGGAATCTAATTTTGTTACCTTTAGCTAGTAATAGAAACGATTACCTCTCTTTGGACGACCTGGTCTTACGTCAAACCTTTACTATAAACGGGGGTTATACTTTTACCCATGTGTTTTATGAATTAAGGAATCGGTGAAACTAGTCTTAAAAATTTAAAGCTTTCGAAATGCATCACTTCTTCACATCTTTTAAGCATTTTACTTAGATTGACCAAACAACTTTTGAATGAGTTTCCAAAGATAGAGAAATCTTCCATGAAAACTTCCATAGATTCTTCGATCATGTCATGAAATATGGCAATCATGCATCTTTGGAAGCATATGTTCCAAATGGACATGTGAATGTTGTTTTTTCTTGATCGAGTGGATCTATTGGAATTTTAAAGTATCCAGAAAAACCATCGAGAAAATAAAAGTATTTGTTTCCTGCTTGTCTTTCCAACATTTGATGCATGAAGGGTAGAGGAAAGTGATCTTTAGCTGTAGCTTCGTTAAGTTTTCGGTTGTCAATACAAACTCTCCAACCAGTGATAGTTCTGGTGGGTACTAACTCATCATTTTCATTAGTGACCACGGTGATAACACCTTTCTTTGGTACACAATGAATAGGACTAACCCATGGGCTGTCAGCGATGGGGTAAACTATTCCGGCATCGAGGAGTTCAGTTACTTCCTTTTTTACTACTTCTTGCATATTAGGATTTAACCTTCTTTGTTTCTGGACAACTGGTTTCTTATCCTCCAACATTTGTATTTTGTGTTTGCAAAATAAAGGACAGATTCCAGGAATATCTGAAGTTTTCCAAGCAAAAGATCGTTTATGATTTTTGAGAACGATGAGCAAATCTACTTTATTCTTTTCTGAATGTTCGGAAGATATAATGACCGGGAGTAAGGATGTTCCTTCTAGAAAAGCATACTCGAGATGTTTAGGAAGAGGTTTGAGTTCAAGATCAGTTGGTAGTTCTTCAAGAGATTTTCTTTATTTTGTATTCTGTATTGAAAGTGATTCTTTTGAAAATGATTTCTTCTTCATCATCGGTTTCGATTTCTTCGATATTCATGGATATGAATTCGTCAAACTCAGCATAGAGTTTCTCTTCAAGAATCGTTCCTTGAATAGTATGAAGAATTTCCATAACTTCATTTAGCAAGTTGCCGAAATCCTCTTCTATAATTTCATCAATAACATCTATGCTAAAGCATGTGTCATCATTAGAGCAGGAATGTTTCATGGCTGAATCGATTGAAAAAGACATTCTTTCTTCTCCAACTCTGAGATTTAGTTTCTTTTGTTTGACTCAAATTATTGTGTCGAGGCAACATGATCAAGATCTCCTAATGGTTTGATAATGACAAATAAACCTTCGAAACACATAAAACGTCAAACGGTAGCCTAAGTCCCCGAATCTCATGTCTGCTGCTGGCGCG
This sequence comes from Artemisia annua, assembly GCA_014162995.1. NCBI lineage: Eukaryota > Viridiplantae > Streptophyta > Magnoliopsida > Asterales > Asteraceae > Artemisia > Artemisia annua. The sequence continues at coordinate 61,557 of LBNU01028440.1, forward strand.
CTGCCCGCGCGCTGACGCGCAGGTGATGCGCCAGGCGTCTGTGAGATTTCAGGCGAATTTTCAAAGTCGGCTTTCCCCTTACTCGACAAATGTGGATCTTTCAATTCAGGTATGTATATGTTATGTGCTTAATTGAGAACACTCGAAACAAGGTTTGAGACTTGAGAGATCCTATTTCTAAAACACCCACTTACGGGAAAACCGCCAACCCATATTTTATATATTTCACGTAACAACACGTGAAAGCATCCATATGCTCATGTCCCGTACTTACGTCTTCTCTAATCACGTAACGGGTTTACTCCCTTATTGGTCAAATGAAGTCAAAGGTCACTTTGCGTAAATGCATCCTTACCCACTAGGGTTATGCTTCACATCAAGGCAAAGCACTTGACTTGTTTGCACCAAGGTGTTAGTTGAGAACGTAGAGTCGTGGAAAGTCACGAGATATGAAATTATGGATTCTCGATGTCGCGTTACTTGAATATATAAGTAACCTAATCTTAATTGTCAAAACACTTTTCTTCTTAATGACAATTAGATTATTTTCTAATCTTCTCTTTTTTTCTTAATTATTTTCTTAATCATCTTCTTCAACAAATTACCACTTTTCCCAAAACTACTTTCAACCAAAACCACTCAACCCAAAACCATCTACTCCAAAACCCATTACTCAAACCCTAAACCACCATACTCCCTTCACAATACCCTCTTACATATTCCCTTACACATCCCTTACACACATCATCCTTTTGTCCTTCTTGTCCCTCTCACCCAAATACATATTCAAAATACACACACTTCTCTCACATACCTATCTTTACACACACTTACACATTTCATCCCTATACTCTCATATACAATTCATACCTATACCCATCTCTTACACATCTCTTACACACTCTTACACACTCTTATATCCCTTACACACTTTACATCTTAACCATCCAATCTCTTACAACACATCTCATACCTCCATTCTTTTAAACACATGTTTTTAATCCTAACCATCCAATTCAACCAACTCATCTCAACCATCCATCCTCTTACAACCTTACATCTCTTACACAACTTCAATCACAACCCTCCATTTCAAATCAAACACATCTCAACCCTCCATTACCCTTTCCCCCAAGCAAAGGAATATACCTTTGGAATATCCTTACCCTAACCCAACCTTGGTTAACTCAAACCACATACACCCCCAACCATGGTTAACTCTCTACACTTAACCCATTTCACACTTAACCATGGTTAACCTTCTAAACCTTTAAACCTAACGATTGTTACACCTTAACCCTTACCTTGTGGAATATTCCATGGCATATTCTCTTCTCACTTATGCCATGTGACGAATTAAATTTACACCCCTTCCAAATTACCCTATCTACACTTCTCACCCTTGGTAATTTGTTTTATCTTTATCTACTTCACAAAATGCTTTTCAAATTGGCTATTTGAGTTGGTAAACCTTAGAATGATTTATGTTAAGATTTAGTGTGAAGTACAATTGGGGGTTTAGCAAGGTATGGTATTTACAAGGTCCAACAACTTAGATTTTGGGAAATTTTTACAGAGACCTGGCGCGCTGCCCGCGCGCTGACGCGCGGGTGACGCGCCGGCCTCGGTAAAATTTCCCAAGTTTGGGTTCTTGGCCTATAAATACCACCGTTGCCTCTTTATTCCTCACCCCTTGCCATTATTCGTTCTCTCTATATTCTTTCTCTCTAAACACTCTCAATTTTCTCTATCTCTAATCTTGTGTTCTTGATTATCATTCTAACATCTTTGAAAGAACACATCTTCTTTGCAAGGGAAGAATTACAAGAACTTAATCCACTCTTGTGATTGTGTCGAGGGTCTTCTTCTACCCTTTCTATTACAATCGAGTCTCTAGGTTAGGTTAGGGATTGATTGAACAAACAATCTTTTATTCA
>LBNU01028442.1:7974-22799 GCA_014162995.1 Artemisia annua
AAAGTAGAAGAATCCTTAAATGTAACCTTTGATGAAACTCCTCCACCACCTAAAACCTTACCCTTAGAAGATGATGATGTGATTGAGGAAGAAGCTATTGAGGTTAGTAAAAATAAGCCTTTAGGAAATGATAACGAAATAGAAACATTAGAAGAAAACGAAGTTGTAAATATTAAGGAATTTAAGTCACACCCATTAGACAACATCATAGGCAACCTAAATCTAAGAACACTTAGATCACAAGCTCAAGATAAAAATAACTTCTTTTGTTTTGTGTCAACAATAGAACCTAAGAATATAAATGAAGCCTTAAAGGATGAAAGTTGGATTATGGCTATGCAAGAAGAATTAAATCAATTCAAAACAAATGATATTTGGGAACTAGTCTCAAATCCTAGGAATGTTACCATAATAGGAACCAAATGGGTATTTAGTAATAAATTAGACGAAAATGGAATAGTAACTATGAATAAAGCTAGGTTAGTCGCCCAAGGTTATAATCAACAAGAAGGAATTGATTATGAAGAAACCTATGCCCCTGTAGCGAGATTAGAATCCATTAGAATACTCTTAGCTTACGCCTGCGCCCTAGATTTTAAGTTATAACAAATGGATGTGAAGAGTGCATTCCTCAACGGTTTTATCAATGAGGAGGTATATGTGGCACAACCTCCAGGATTCATTGACTTCGCAAAACCTGATTATGTTTACAAACTAAAGAAAGCTTTATATGGTCTTAAACAAGCTCCAAAGGCTTGGTATGATAGACTAAAAGCATTCTTGGTTAAACATAATTACTCCATGGGAATGGTAGACAACACTCTCTTCACTAAAAGAAGTGACCCAAATATCATCATTGTTCAAATATATGTCGATGACATTATATTTGGATCGACTTGTCAAGAAATGAGTGATGAATTTTCCAAAATCATGCATGATGAGTTTGAGATGAGTATGATGGGAGAACTAAACTTCTTCTTAGGATTGCATATAAAACAATTAGAAGACGGAATATTTTTTAATCAATCTAAGTATATTAAGGAAATGCTTAAGAAATTTGGACTAGAAGACTCTAAGCCACTTAAGACACCCATGTCCACGAAAATTAAACTCACAAGAGATGAAGAAGGTGGGTCCGTAGATAACACTAAGTATAGAGGAATGATAAGTAGTTTACTATACTTAACGGCAAGTAGACCCGATATCATGTTTAGTGTTTTCCTTTGTGCCCGCTTTCAAGAGGATCCCAAAGCCTCTCACCTAGAAGCGGTTAAGCGTATCTTCTGATACATTAAAGGCACTATACACTTACGATTATGGTATCCTAACGGATCCGGCATAGAAACCATTGTCTATGCGGATTCGGATCATGCGGGAGACTACGTGGATAGAAAGAGCACTAGCGGTATTTGCACATTTATGGGATGTTGTCTAACATCTTGGTTTTCGAAGAAGCAAACCGCTCTTGCTATTTCTACCACCGAAGCCGAATACGTAAGCGCCGGAAAGGCATGTCAACAAGCACTATGGATGAAACAAGCTCTCGTAGACTATGGCATTAGGTTAGAAAATGTTCCTATTATGTGCGATAACAAAGGAGCTATAGATTTAAGTAAGAATCCCGTTCAACACTCTAGGACTAAACATATAGAAATACGTCATCACTTCCTTAGGGATAATGTGCAAAAAGGAAATATAACTATAGAAAAGGTAGCTTCGGAAGATAACATTGCCGATATATTTACTAAGCCCCTTAAGCGTGAATTATTTAACCACTTACGTTTAGGATTAGGAATGATGGAACAAATTGATTGAATTTTCTTAAATAATCAAAACTTTCTGAAATTTTCAAAGTTCTGGAAATTTTTGTGTGTCATATGAGCGGACCCCTTAAATGTATAAGGGCGGCCCCCTTAAAATTAAGGGGCTGGCCTCACTTTAAGGGGGGCGGCCATCTGAGACTTGAGTTTTTTTTTTCTTTTCTTTCTTCTCAAATCTGAGTCTAGGATTCTGTTTTGCACAAAATCAGGAATTGAGATATTTTATTTGCATAATTATACTTTCAAGGAAAACCTCAATTCATTTCAAAATCATTCTCACGTTTAGGAAAACTCATTGTTGAATAATGATAAAAACGTTTTTCTCTCAAATCATGCATAATAGTCTCACTCTCATCATCTATATATATATAGTCCAATATATACATATATATGATACATAGAAGTGAGCAAAGTCAATTCAAGGAGACTAAAGATTGTTTCTTAGGATAATTCGTTTTCATAAGAGTCGAAGCAATATTTACTCCACATTTGTTTCATATAGGCACACACTAGAACGAAGTCAAGAACTTCATTATCACGTTTGTTCCATCGCTAGTTTCCCACTAATAGTTGCCCTCACACTAAGATGATTGTTATTAGGTAGAATAACTTGATTATTTGCTTTATTGGTTTTGCATGCATGCTTAAGGGTGATTATATGGTTATTTGCCTACATATATGCTTTTCATGTATATTCCACTAAGAAAATACTTGCCTAGTTGCCTAAAGAGTTGGACTTGCCCAAAACCAAACCCCAAAACAAACATCTTTCTGAAAAAACTTTACCAAAAACCTGTTTCAAGCAACCTGTGAACCAAGGCCTGGGCGGCCCCCTTAAATCAAAGGGGTGGCCCCCTTAAAATTAAGGGGACCGGCCACCAATTAAGGGGGCCGGCCATCTGTAGGTCGAGGAACCCTGTTTGCTTTCTGCTTTTTAGCCCATTCCACCCTATTTTGATTCTCCATTTCAATAAATTCACAAACATATTTTGTCTATCAAAACCAACACACATTATCCTTCCATAAACACATAATCATCACACTATAAATACCTCTCATCATCACAAATCATTACTCACACCATCATGTCCTCTCCCAACTACCAAGATTTAAGCCTTCAAGGGTTGCTAAGATCTCCGTCAAACCCATTTGGAGGAGAAAACTTGACTCTTGTCAACACACTAATGATGTTGTTCCAAATCAACCAACATCCAAATCTCATCCCAAAACAACAATCCTAACATCATTGTTAACACTCCACATGTTACCCACTCTACAAATACAACATTCAAAATACCATCAACTCATGAAGAATCCCTTTCATCCATACCTTCATCAAGTTTTTATGACTACCCAAATGATACCACTCTCTTGGCTCAACAAGACGACCTCACTATCACCCTTACTAACAAAATTCCACAATCATCTCACTCATTCCTACCTAATGATCCTTTTGAGGAACATACTCAATCTCAAAACAATAACCATCACTCTCATCAAAACATGAATCCCATGCCTAATCACAACTCAACAACTCCATCATCACCATCCACCGAACATAAAAGGTTTGTTGAAGAGCTCAAAGAAGCTCATGAGCTTAGTGCTCTTCTTGCCTTACATCTTGCTCAACGCAATTTGGATCCTCCTCCATCTAACTCACCCTCATCACCTCATAACCAAGATCAAATGAAGAAACACGTCAACAATTGTCCTTGTTGCATCTTTCTCCAACAACAAACCATTGNCAACTCCATCATCACCATCCACCGAACATAAAAGGTTTGTTGAAGAGCTCAAAGAAGCTCATGAGCTTAGTGCTCTTCTTGCCTTACATCTTGCTCAACGCAATTTGGATCCTCCTCCATCTAACTCACCCTCATCACCTCATAACCAAGATCAAATGAAGAAACACGTCAACAATTGTCCTTGTTGCATCTTTCTCCAACAACAAACCATTGAATTGAATGAACACTTCACATGGATTGAGTATCTTCTCACTAGGTCTTCTCCATCACCCTCACTAACTCAAACAAATCCTTCCGCTCCAAACTCACCACCACCAAACACTCCATACCCATCACCATCAAATCACTAAACCAAATCACCATGCTTCCCAATAAAATCACCAAAAACTTTTGTACCCCAAGCAAGTCCAAGAGACCTCAAGTTGGCAACCTAGTATTTTCTAGTGTAGTTTGCTAGAAAAGCATAAATGTATGCTCATGTACCAAAGATTATGTTTTTAACATAATCTATTTTAATAATTCTATTAATGAATGCCTCTTATGTTTTATTTCCATGAATTTATATTTAGTTCTCTTGTCCTATATTTATTACATGCATCATATATATATTGCTTGTGCTCTAAATATTTTTGCAAGCATTCCATATCTCGATTTCTCTTATGACCTTAAAACGAGGGGGAGTATACATCAAGGGGGAGTTCTACACTCGTCGGGATAACCTTTTTGATGCTAACAAAAAGGGGGAGAAATGGTACAAACTCACTAAATACTTGAATATACATAAATTTTTGGTTTAATGAGTTTAAATTTTGTAATCATCAAAAAGGGGGAGATTGTTGATATAAATAATGCATAAAAACGTTATTTATATTTTTCGATATCTCTATGTTTTGATGATCACAAAATGTAAAAACATTAAACGAAAGATTACTACGTAAACAAGTATTTAGTTACAAATACCATTTCACTCAACAAAATCACTTAAGGTATGAATAAACAAATGTCCAATACATTTTATGATCAAAGGAACTTTTATATAAACATTACAAAGTTTATAAAATGATAAAAAAAAAACTTATATATTTTTGAAAAACACTTTTGGTAATTATAGGAAAATGTTTAATTCATAACAAATATATGAATTCAAAATTTTAACCAAAATCAGTTAGTTTTTCACCAAATAAACTTTCCCCAGAAAAGACAAAAGAATCTGGCCGTTACAGGAGGGCGGCCCCCTTAATTGTAAGGGCGGCCCCCTTAATTTTAAGGGGGCCGACCACCATTTAAGGGGGCCGGCATGCTCCTGTTGTCAGAATCTTTTGCCTATAAATACAGGTTCAATCCTGCATTTTTTCCTCACCTTTTGCACGAATTTTTTTTGGTCCAAATCCTTTCTAAACATCCTTATAAATCCTTTGATCATAAGATTATAAGTCTTTGTTTCAAGTGATTCAATTCCTCATCATTCTAAGTGCAAGATAAGAATACTCCTTCAACATCAAGTTAAAGAAGTATTGTAGATATTGTTTAGTAGTTGTGTATATTGTTTGTAAAGGTGTAGTGTGTTTATAATTAGGAGATTTAGTAGTGATAGTTGTGAAGAGAAGTAGTGAAGAACAATTAGTGTTGTGAAGTAGGATTAGTGAAGTTGTGAGAAGTAGTGTAGTGGTTGTGGTGTGCATAAGTTGTGATAAGTTGTGAAGAGTTGTGAGATTGGTTCTAGCTAGTATTAGGACTTGACATTTTGCTTGGTGTCGTTAAACGGTGTAAGCAAAGGTGTGTAAGGTTTCTCCGCCATAAGGGAGCTTGTTGACATAGTGAAGAAAACTCTCGAGTTAGGTGCTTGGGGAGTGGAGTAGGACGAAGAGGAGATTCGTAGCCGAACCACTATAAATCCTTTGTCTCGCGGTGCTATCTTTCTATCTCTATCTTTTTATTTACTTACTTACGTATTTGTCATTATATACTCTCTTAGATATAGGTGTTTATAATTGGGCAAGTAAATTGATCTCACATAAAGCTAGAATCGAAGTTTTTGAAACCAAAGTTTTTAGAAATTAAAAAGACGTAAAACTATTTAACCCCCCTTCTAGTTTTCCACAAAATTTGTTGATAAAACAGTAAGCGGAGATTAATCTAATTCATGCATCAACAGCAAAAGCAAAGCGTAGACAGTTTTCTTTGCGGCAGTCGGCTTTCGGCGGCCCGTCTGATAGCTAATGAAGGTGATCTTGGTTGTGTTTTGTTCGGAGTTGTAAAACGAAAAGAATGAGTTAACCGCATCAGGTAACTCTAAAAGGTTTGAAAGTTATGACATAAACAGTACGCATGTAATATTATTGTTGAAAATTGCAAACAAGTTTTTATGGGAGAAGAGATAAACGGTTTGACAGGGTGGCATAGGGGCAATAGCTTATGGTGGCCGACTAGGTCCTGAGATCAAACCCACTAATGATACCATGTTGAAACATAGAATTCACCCGTGAGGATACTATATTATTGGGATTATGTATTCGAATGTCATCCAACTGGCCAACTATTAAACCTTTTTACTTTAAGTCATCCATTTATCAAAAATAACTTATATGCCACCCATTTATGCGTATGTTTCACTAGACTGGGTATGTTGGTGCATAAAACATTTGTGAAAGAAGTTTTTCTAACTTTGAGTTTTTATACGTTTTTTTAATGCACAAAAAACAAATTTTGGTGCGTATTTTTAACTTGATTTAGTCTGATGCGCAATGTTATTTTGTTACAAGGGACTGGATATTCGTACATGTCAAATGCTAGACACTAAAGGACCGATCTCTGGGAAAACACCAGCTCAAGCTCTGGAATCAATCCAAGACATGGCCGACCATTCTCGAAAATGGCACGACGAAGCTGATATTCAAATGATTGGTGGAGGATCGGATACCATGAAAGCTATAACCAACATAAACGATGATTTCAGTGACGATGTGAGAAAGATTAAAGAAAGTGTTCATGTTATTCAAGTCGGATGTAAGATATGCGGAGGAATGCATTGTGACAAAGATTGTTCCCGGAAGGAGGAAGTTAAAAGCATGGAAGGAAGAATAGCATCTTCTCCATTGAAAAGAACCAATTTGGAGGAGACAATAAATAGGTACTTAGAAGAATCAAAGAAGAGTCAGGTTAGAGACGAAGAATGGATGAAAAAGTTTTTTGAAGATACTAATTTAACCTTAAGGGCACAAGATAAGGCCATTAAAAACACGGAGGGGGGAGAATTGAGGATATTTTGGAACATTAAACAAAAAGAAACTCGGTCGACCAAGTCAAGATGGCTGAGGCAAAGGATAAATTAAAGGGACAAACTCCTAATTATTCAATTGTTATCATTGCTAACGATATTTTTAGTGCATCGGCGCTTTCTATACAGGACATACAAAAAGAAGAAGAAAATATCACGAAGGAAAGCAAACCCGCAAATGCCATACTAGGAGCTGAACGGCCAAATGCGCCAACCACCTTCTTAAAAAAAGTCAAAAGGAGGATCGCGGAGAAGCAAGGAAAATTATTCCTTGAAGGCTTGGAAAAGCTGCCAACCTCTAGTTGACACTCTAAAACATAAATCTGATAATATTAAATGTTTGCACGAATTGATTGATAGTAAGATCAGGTTCGAGGAAGTATCATCCGTCAAGATTAATGCTAGATGGTCAGCAATATCACATAACGAATTACCACCTAAAGAAAGGGATCCCTGAAGTTTTACACTTCCTTGTTTAATCGGTAATTTAACAGTAAAAAACGCGTTGGCTGACTTAGGAGCTAGCATTAGCATTATGTCATTTTCAATGTTTAAACGGTTAGTTTTAGTTAAGTTAAAACCTATTTGGAGGGAGATCGAATGGCAAATAAATCTATGCAATCCCCCAAAGGAGTAGTTGAAAACGTCTTGGTAAAAATTGACAAATTCATTTTCCCCGTTGATTTTGCTATACTTGATATTGTTGAGGATGACAAAATTCCTATAATTCTTGGACGACCGATGCTTGCTACGGCCCACGCCAAGGTTGATGTCTATGGAAAGCAAATGTCTTTAGAAGTACGAGGGGAAGTAGTTACCTTCAAGGCCAATGAAATTGTGTTGGTCCACGCAATTTGAGCAAATGACGACACCTTGCTACTAATAATAAGAGTAACAACAACTTTACCCAAAACCAAAATAACACCATTTCAACTTTTCAACGTCTAAAAAATCTTATTAGAAATGAATCAAAGATTTACAATGGAATAGCTTACGGCACACTACTTCGGTTGATGACAGATGAAAAATCTCCTATTAGAACCACTAGTGGCAGCTAGCTTTTCTTAGTTCGTTCCTAGGAGAGGGGATCCTATCAAATATAATACTAAGTATTACATTATGTGTTTGTTTTGAATCCTTACTTATCTCGGTTACAAAGTTTCGTTTAAATAAAAGGGAAAATACTATAGAATCACGTGGGCATAGTAGTTTGCCAACTTGTAAATGGATAGCATGTTCCTGGTATACTAGGTTACGCGTACTTGGGTTTACCAGTGTTGACAACTTTTTGTACCTAAATGTTGTTTTATCGTCCTTTGATAAGACCTTTCGCTTATCCTCCCAAGAAGTTTCCCGCCTATTCTTCAGAGACTAAGTTGCTCTTCAGAGATAAGTCTTCAGGGTCATTGAGACATTTGTCAGATCTTAAAGATGTTTGTATTGTTTGTAGCTCCTTATACTTTACTCACTGATACCGCATCAGTTTACAAAGTGTTACTTCAGTTGGTCTTCGGCTTCCCTGAAGCTTGACAGTTTATTCAGCTTTATACAACTCTCACTGATTTCTTTTTATCAGTGAGTTACATCCACTAATGATTATTAGTGAGTTACATTCACTGATAACCATCAGGGAGTATCACTCTCTGATAACCATCAGGGAGTAACACTCTCTGATAACCATCAGGGAGTAACACATCTGATTTCCATCAAGGGGTATCTTACTCTCTGATCCTTATGAGTGAGTGTTGTTCTCCCTTATCCTTATCAGAGACTTAATAAGTTAGGCTATTTTATGTTTAAATACTTGTTAGAGACAATTGGGTCAAAATCAGACCCAACAGTTACAGTTTGATTCCTCATTGTTATTGAAGAAGATAGAAACAGTTACAGTTTGATCCCCTTATTTGAATATAGAAATAGCCTAATCTTAGTCAGTAGTAAGTGAGCATAACGGATTCTTCTTACATACTGAATTACAATAAGGAATGGAATAATAAACAGTTACAGTTTGATTCCTTATTGTTATTGAAGAAGATATAGACTCGCAGACCTTGAACTATCAGTTTCATAGGTCCGAGTCACCATTGGTTCTGCTCCTTTAGTATTGTAACTAGCAATCTTTAAGACTAGTAAGATAGCCCCGGCCAATCTATGTATCCCAGGACTAACCCCTCCAAGATTTCATCCGCTTCATTTTTATAGTTCAGTAACTCTTGTATTTCAGCAAGGACCGACAATGTCCTGATGATCCTACCAGATCAAGCCAAAGGAGTTTACATCAAAATATCTTTCGGATATTTAGGCGGGAATTTTTCAAGAAAGCAAATGAGCGGGAGAATGCACAACCTTGAAAAAATTAAGACAAGTATGAGTTGATAGAAAGGAAGTGTATACTTAGCATCAATGTTCACAAGAGCGTGGTTGTTAGGTTTCCAACAATGGAAGCATTAAATGGTAGTTGTACTTGTTCATTGAATGCTCGATACTTCTCAACAACCCACACATGACTCCTCATATCTTCACCATTTATTATTACATTTAAGATGAGCATTTACTCTCTACTTGAACTCACTATTTGATAAGTCTTGAATCGTGTATAATCATAGTTTGCTAGGATAATTCTTGAATCGTGTATAATCCACTTTCCTAATACGATATTTTGACCCTATTTGGTGCCTAGGGTTACACGAAATTCGTATTGGCATAAGACAAGAACACACTCTAATTCTAGGCACATGAATAAGAGCAAAAACATTGGATACTTTATTTTATTTGTTGTTGATATGAATCTATTCATATAAAAGACCAAATTGTGTTTATATAAACACAAAGTGAAAATTTACAACTTTTAGTGACACTTTTTGGTGAATGGTCACACCCTTTGGTAATAACCACCATTTGTACGTTGTGTTGGAAACTAAATTAACTTATGAGTCTACACTCCGCACCACCTAACGCGTATTATAGTTTAACTTGAAATCTCTTTGGTCTTCGGGTAAATCACAATTACATAAAATGATTGATGACACTAAAATCACCAACACCATATGTCGACTCTGCTTGCCATAATAAAGAAATTGCGATATGAAATCGTATGATCTTCTAGTAGTTCATTTGCTAACTAACTTGAATGTGTTTACATTTTCATAAAATGTTTGCGATAAAGAATAATTTTAGGAACATGTTTCAACTACAAAAGAGTAAGGTGATGAGGAGCTATACGACGGATTAGATGCATCATATTCCATTGAAGATGAGGATCGATAGTGAGGTACGTAATTGTTGTATTCTTTATGTATGGACAGAACATATATTTTAAATTTTGAGGTCAAACCAAATTTTCAAGTTTGAAATAAGATAGATTGGTTACATGTTCGAACCATAATCCTTCTACTTTAACGTTGTGTTTAAATTATTTTGAACTGTTTTGAATAGACAATACAAAAAGTTATATATTAGTCATCTTAACCACATAGGTAAAAGTGAGTGTGCACGGTTCGGTTTGGGTCGGTTTTTGGCTAAAACCGAAACCGAACCGAAATGTTCGGTTTTTAAAGAACCTAAAACCGAAATCATTCGGTTTTTGGCGGTTCGGTTTTTTCGGTTTATCATCGGTTTCGGTTTGTTTTTCGGTCTTTTCGGTTTCTAACCGCTTATATTTGGGCATGACAAATTTATACCAACAAACTTGTATTACATAGAAAATTGGTTATTCTTATTTATTTATTTTTTTTTTGTCAATGTAAGCATAATAATGTTTATTGCATAATTATATTTTTATTTGCCTGTTGTGTTTCAAGTTACTGGACGGACCATGTGGTATTTGCTACTTTTGCAGACTTGTATAGCTATATTGATGATGAAAAAGTTAAAAATTAGATATGTATGGTGGTGTGTCATACAACTAAAGCATGTAAAACATTTCTATGATCTGGTGATTCACAAAGATCAGAAAACAGCAGCACTTGCCCATAAATATGGACGATTGTTACAGATGTTAATATTACACTTGCTTCAATGTGCCATCAATTTTCTATTTGACAACTTTTACTTACCAGATTGTTACAGATGTTAATATTACACTCACTTCAAAATGCCTGATAATATTTACTTGTGCAGCTATGAAGCAACCTCTTCTAAGAAAAGTCGCAGTCTTGCTAAGGAACTTGTAACATGGCAGTGGCATCTGTCTTCTTGGTATGTCACTTGTTAATCATTACTCGTTCTTTTTTTTTGGTAAAGGGGAGTAATCCTGCACCGTGGTAAATATATTAAAACCAAAACGTTTAAGTACAAGTGGAATGTGGCTGAAGTACCACATTAACCTCAAGCTAAAACAGCTTGATAAACAAACCTAACCTAGAGCTTATGACATGCCAAAAGCTCTTGACAACTCTAGAATCAAGAAGAACCTAGAACAAGAAACAGAAAACTAATCAAGCTAACCAGCAGCATCCTTGAGAGATGAACTTCTACCTTTTGCGTTAGGGAGTAAATTAGCTGATTCATCATACGTGTTCTCCACACAATCATCATCCCCATCTTCTTCAGTAACTAGAGCATCATAAGGATTGGATGTAGACACTTCGCCTCCCTTAGAGGAGGGATCTTTAAACTTCAACTTAGATGACGAAATAGGCACACTATTAGTAGCTCCCTTCTTGGGTTCACTAGTAGCCTTCTTAGGCTCATACCTGACATTCTGCTTAACAGACATACCAAACTGACTCCCTAAACCAGACTGGCCTTTACCTTTTTTCTTCTTACGAAATGGTTTACCAGTGTTGACAACTTTTTGTACCTAAATGTTGTTTTATCGTCCTTTGATAAGACCTTTCGCTTATCTTCCTAAGAAGTTTCCCGCCTATTCTTCAGAGACTAAGTTGCTCTTCAGAGATAAGTCTTAAGGGTCATTGAGACATTTGTCAGATCTTAAAGATGTTTGTATTGTTTGTAGCTCCTTATACTTTACTCACTGATACCGCATCAGTTTACAAAGTGTTACTTCAGTTGGTCTTCGGCTTCCCTGAAGCTTGACAGTTGATTCAGCTTTATACAACTCTCACTGATTTCTTTTTATCAGTGAGTTACATCCACTAATGATTATTAGTGAGTTACATTCACTGATAACCATCAGGGAGTAACACTCTCTGATAACCATCAGGGAGTAAGACATCTGATTTCCATCAAGGGGTATCTTACTCTCTGATCCTTATGAGTGAGTGTTGTTCTCCCTGATCCTTATCAGAGACTTAATAAGTTAGGCTATTTTATGTTTAAATACTTGTTAGAGACAATTGGGTCAAAATCAGACCCAACAGTTACAGTTTGATTCCTCATTGTTGAAACAGTTACAGTTTGATCCCCTTATTTGAATATAGAAATAGCCTAATCTTAGTCAGTAGTAAGTGAGCATAACGGATTCTTCTTACATACTGAATTACAATAAGGAATGGAATAATAAACAGTTACAGTTTGATTCCTTATTGTTATTGAAGAAGATATAGACTCGCAGACCTTGAACTATCAGTGTCATAGGTCCGAGTCACCATTGGTTCAGCTCCTTTAGTATTGTAACTAGCAATCTTTAAGACTAGTAAGATAGCCCCGGCCAATCTATGTATCCCAGGACTAACCCCTCCAAGATTTCATTCGCTTCATTTTTATAGTTCAGTAACTCTTGTATTTCAGCAAGGACCGACAATGTCCTGATGATCCTACCAGATCAAGCCAAAGGAGTTTACATCAAAATATCTTTCNATATATTCTCAAGTAAACACACGACACGAGAAACATGCATATAAACATAAACATTAAGATAAATATATTATAAATCTACCCACAAAATGAATATGAATTTATAAATTTGATTTATTTAGTTATTTATTCATATTATATTAATTATATATTATTATATAATAAAATTGGTTCGGTTCGGTTTTTGGATGAAAACCGAAACCGAACCGTATTTTTCGGTTTTTGAAAAAATTTAAAACCGAACCATTGGTTTTCAGTTTCGGTCGGTTATTTCGGTTCGGTTTTGTTTGCTCACCCCTAGGTCAAACTATCTCAAGTTTATAAAGAGATTTGTATATAACGATTTATTCCTTAAATAATAAAATCCATTTATCTTCAGGGGGAGGAAGGGGAAGGCATGTATCTTGACACATACAATAGTGGAAATGATGAAGAAGATGAAAACAATAACATAGAAGATTCACCAACTCATTTTCAGATCATAAACCGACAGCTTCTAGTACATTGTATGCAAGAGTAAAGGAACCGAATGAGAAGATGTGCAAGAAGATTGATATGGAATAATGGTTTTCATAAATCTTCCATTAACATGGTTTATTGATTGATTGACTGGTCTTCAAACAAATATTTTTACTTGCAATTTTGTAAAGGGAAAATTTCATATATCTTTCTCTTTTCATCATTAATTTTTATATATACCCATAATGTAACCATTGAATANAAACTTGATTTTATTGTATTATTTGTGTACTTTATGACAATTTGGCCCCTCATTTTTTTTCTACTATATGTATCATAGTTGTTATAAAGTACACAAAAAATGCAATAAAATCAAGTTTAGTACATAGTATAGCAAAAAAAAAATTGTTCGATATATATAAAATGTGCAAGTGACAAGTATGATACATTACGGTGCCATTAGCCTAAACTTTTATCAGTTAATTAACCTATAAGATGTTTTACAACTATGTTGGCTTGAATCACTTTTGGATCCATTTAGCCCCTCTCTCTATCTTTTTCGTTCATTCAAAAGGAAAATGGAATTTTAATTTTAATAGTATATATCATGGTTGTCAAAATCGCGATCTTGATCGTAAGATCGTACGATCCTACACAAAAAAATGATGACCTTAACAAGATCGTAATTCAAGTAGGATCGTATCAGGATCATAAGATCGCGACTAGGATCGTAGCATCGTTTAGGATCGGATCCTATTATAAACTTTTTTTTTTTGCTATATTAACTTATTAAGCATAAGCCCGTGTTGTATGACCAGTGACTAAGAATTCTTCATGAAAACTATTATTTTGGTGTTGTTAATTGATTGTCTTTTGCAAGATTAATGAGTGTCAAATTGTTATGCTTTTATGAACTATTTAGAAATAGTTTAGATGTGTCCTTTTGGGTTTATTATGAAAAACGACTTTGTGCTTCGTAACATGTGAGAAGCTTGTTTTTGAAGTAAATCATCTAGATACTTTACCTAATTTTGTTCATAATTTATTTTATGTTACATATTTTCATGAACTATATGTTAAAAAAAATTCAGTAATATTATCATAATATCCTAATTTAATTTATTTGGTCATCAAGAAAAAAAAATATTGTGTTGCCCTCTATTATAAATTATGTCGTTTCATTTTCAGATACAATCAATTTATTTTTGCATTAATCTATATATTGTAACAAAAAAGTCAGAGAATCACGTACAAATAAATTAACACTATCTTTTTGCAATAATCTAAATGTTATCACAAAAGAACCTATAATCAAAAACATTGAAACAAGAAGTAGGTGCATATATATAGTAACTTTGTGCAAGTATGCATTGCAATATACTGTATCTAATATTCTACTAATATAGTACTTGAACATATAACTTATTCTTTTATCATTTATTTAGATTCATTTATCATATGAAATATTATATATATATGATGTTTACATCTTGCCACTATGCTCCTACGCTATACTTATTCCAGCTCAGTGGTTTACTCTTAACCTACAGCTCACCACATTTATGTTGACTTTTGATATCCTTTTAGGTGGTTAGAATAAGTTCTTTAGAAAGTTGAGTATGGCCTGGCTTATAGCACCTAAACTAGATCTCTGGGTGTGTTTTCCGAAGGTTATGCTTTGAAATGTTTCCCTTAAACTTAATTAGGTGTCCTTATGTATATAGACTATCTATTTATCCCGTGTATGTGGATCGTTGTATAACTTTA
>LBNU01028442.1:23187-58422 GCA_014162995.1 Artemisia annua
TATTGGGATCGTTGTAACTTTAACTTGTGTTGTGATGTTATGCAATTAGTATTTCTCTATTATGACACCATGTGTTCTTGATCTTGAAGTCACATCCATTAAATGACATTCCGCTGCGCCATTTTTGGGGTGTGACAAGATGCGTCTCAAATGGGCTGGATGAAGCCACTACATTTGACGAGGAATGGAAATTTGTTGATGCGCGGTAAAACACATGGCAACTTTAATTATCTTTATAACCTAGATCTGAAAAAGAATAAGCTGAATATGCAGAAACCTTGCAAAGGGATAGGAAAGGGCAAAGAATTGTTACCCGTCACCAACACGATTATCTCTGACACAGTGAGATACATTGAGACGTTCGTGTCGCCTAATCAATATATCAAGTAGCTATCGTTGATCACCATACTATTTATTTCCTGATTATCGGTTCTTTTTCTCTTCCATGGGTAATAATACTGTCATTATTTAATCTTCTTTAGACTAACATATATGAGATAGTATTCAGTTAAGATTTGGATTGGTCCAAATCTTATTTTATAAGCTCGTGCCTTTATTTCTTATTTTTCTTTTCTACCGTTTTTGCAATTTTTGTATATCCAACAGAAAAGCTCACATACTTCTTAAAAGTTTCATGGAACTTAAGAGCAGTCTATTATTATAACATAACCGAGAAATGATTTGGAGACCTAAACTCATGACTAATTGTATGCATAAACTTGGTGTAGTTTGTAATTAGTTGTAACAAAGGGACTCACTTCATCATAAACCAAGTAGCTGAGTTTTTGCACAAAACTAGGCACGAGTTTAGGCCTCCCAATCAACGGGTGCATTAGACTTTTAGAAACAAAGTGTAGATGAAGCTTGAGCGTGTGTGTCCCCACTATGTATGTATTGTCTTCTTACATATATACTTGTAAAGTAGGTCCAGTATGTAGCATAACTTAATCAACGTACGGTAATTAGTTTGGATAATGATAACATCGCTCAGTATGTGCCGAGAAGAAATATACCCAACTGAACTGTTGAACTGTACAAATTCTCAGCTAAACAAACTGGTCTTTTTTCTAAATATAATTTTTGTAACACGTACGGAACTTATTTATATTTATTTGCATCTATATTTACTTGCTTAGTCCAGCTCACTGGCAATAGTATAGTAATATCTCAAATAACATTCTATTTTTAGCCAGAATAATGAAATATTGAGTTTTTGTTTGTGATGAAATAGCAAAAGTAACTATGTGTTATTTTTACTAGCGGCATGCCCACACATAGCAATGGCGTCAAATAATTTTCGATTAAAGGTTTTTTCAGTCCGTATTGTTTTCTAGTTGCGGTTTGTGTCTTTAACATTTATGAAGTGTTTGCTTTTGGTTTGTGTGTTTGTGATGAATAGGTGTGAATCCTTTTGAAAAGGAATAAAACACAAATAAAATGGATGATTGGGTCTGATTGAAAGAGAAGGGAAAAAGTAAAAAAGTAAGTAACTCCTAATACCGTCTTCCATGGGTTATGGGTCCCAATACCGTCTTTCACGGTGTATGGGGGAGGTTGAGACATAGACAACCATACCCCTACCTAAGGTAGAGAGGCTGCTTCCGGTTCTACCAATGGTAGAAAAGGACCTCCGGCCTTGCAAGGGGTGAGGATCGAACCCTAGACCTCTATCTCCAAAGGCAAGAGAAGGGAGAAAGTTAAAAATTGTTCGAAAATTTTGTTGCAAAAATAATTTTTGATGAGTTGAAATTGGAAACGTAAAGAAGGAAAAAAAGCTGGGCATCTGGGAATTACACTCGCCCACATTTGCTGAGTTGAAACATACTAAAAGAGTATCGTCATAACCTTCTGAAATGACAAATTAAAATACTACCAGATTCAGGGAACAAGATTAATAGCCTTGCATGACAAACATACTTAAACGAGCCAAACACATCCAAGCTTGTATGAGACTGAACTCATCAATGTAAGTCCAATCAACTCGGGCTTGATTTCAATCTGGTTGAAGGTCTTGCCATTGTAGACACCAACGACGCTACCGATCATTCCTGAGACAATGATCAATGTTTCTTAAATGAAAACAAGCTAATTACAAGAGATACACCAAAGGCTGTCATTAAAATCAAATATAAAAGACATCAATATACAACAACAACAACAACAACAACAACAACAACAACAAGACCCAATCCCGCCGGAGCAGGGTAAAGGGAAAAGACATCATCAATATATGCAGTGTAAACAAGGAGTTAACAAAGAATGATACAGTAACTTTTTATAGCTTACATTATACAGTACATGCATTTCATTAGAACCAACGAAACAGAAACAAATAAAGATCATTCAATACAGTTTAAAGCAAAGTCTTAAACCAATAATAATTAATACTGGGTATCTTTAATCGCCACTTAATACAACGATCATATCAGCAAACATAAACATTTAGCTATCAAAAACACAACTCAACTCTGTTACAGCATGAACTTTAACCATCAAAAACAAAAAGCAGCTATTTATTCTCATAAAGAGAAAGCGCGCAGCTCTATATATCACCATAAGTAATCCATCATAAAATGTTTACATACATTATAATCAAACGAAAGTAAAAAGATCAACTGCTTGAGACAGGGATAATTTACCAAACATTTTACATCCCCACAAATTAAACGAAGATGCAAACACTTTATTATTCATACTGCTTTATACATAATAAATCAACAAAATCATATGAAATATTATATAGAAATATAAAACTACAACCCCTATACAAAAATATATACATTTTCATAGGATCTTACGATCCCGATCCGATCCTACAATTACGATCTTGCAAAGCTAAAAACGATCCCGATCCGATCCTACAATTACGATCACGCAAAGCCGAAAACGATCTTAAGTAGGATCCCGATCTTGACAACCTTGGTATAGTTATTCTAATAAGTAATAACTTGTCCCCAAAGGAAAAAGATATATTCTAATTAAGATATATGATTATATCCCATATTTATCTTCACCTTCCATAAAACTTAACCTTAATTCCTAGTTATATTCTAATTAGGGATTTGCTAAAACTCTATCCTTTTCTCACACAATCAAAAAGCAATGGCGATATTCATTCCACATGACGTACTGTTGCACCACATATTACCAAGGCTTCCAACCAAATCTGTAGGACGTTTCAGGTGTCTTTCCAAGGAATTGCATTCATTCCTATCGTCGAATGTGTTCAAAAATATGCACAGTCGCCATATAGATTACGACCATCACAACAAGTTTCTCGTCTTATGTTTTGACGAATACGGTAGAAAACCAGTCACGTTGAGCACCATCGATTGTGAAGCACCTGATAATCTAACTCCTAAGTCGTTTAGGCCACCCAGGCCACCCAGCGGTTATAAAGTTACGTTTCTAACATCTTTTCATGGACTGGTATGTTTAACTATTATTAAAGAATACCCTACGTATCCAATAATAGATAACTCTGAACTAATCTTATGGAATCCTATGACAAGTGATTATAAGAAATTGTCTAAACCCAAGTCTTACAAGGATCGCCGCAACATATGGACATCAGCATTTGGAATGTTTTATAGCTCTTGCGAAGATGACTACAAGCTTCTGAGTGTAATAAGCCACAATAATTTTGACTACAAGCTTATGAGTGTTGTAAGCCACAATAATGTTGAGATATACTCGTTGAAATCAGACTCATGGAGAACGATCGCCTTGCAATATAAATCTGACTTGCAAATAGATCGATTGTTGCAAGGTACTACTTTGAAAGAAAATCTCTATTTTTTAAATGATTCTAAATATTATTCGGTTGTAAAGTTCGATACAAAGACTGAGATGTTCGCTGAGATGAAAGTTACTCCTGCTTTGAATATTATTGAAAACTCATACTGTTCGACTCTCATGGTTAAAAAAGACCACATTCATGTTTGTATTATGTATGGCACGATGAAATTTGGTTTTAGAATAAATTTAATCGAATTATGGAAGATTAGTGAAGAAGGAAATTGGAAGATGATGGTAACTTATCAAGTAGATGCGTCTCAATTGGGCGGGATGAAGCCACTGCATTTGACGAGGAATGGAAATTTGTTGATGTGCGGTAGAAATTTGTTGATGCGCGGTAAAACACATGGACATGGTAACTTTGATTATCTTTATAACATAGATCTGAAAAATATTAAGCTGAATATGCAGAAACCTTGCAAGGGGATAGGAAAAGGCAAAGATTTGTTACCTGTCGCCAACAGGCCTATCTCTGAAACAGTGAGATACATTGAGACGTTTGTGTCGCCTAATCAATATATCAAGTAGCTAGCATCGATCACCATACTAATTCTTTCATGATTATCATTTCTTTTTCTCTTCCATGGGTAATAATACTGTCATTATATAATCTTCTTTAGACTACATAAACAATCAACATATGAGATAGTATTCAGTTAAGATTTGGATTGGTTCGTTTATTTTATAAGCTCGTGCCTTTATTTCTTATTTTTCTTTTCTACCTTTTTACAGTTTTTGTATATCCAACAGAAATCTCACATACTTCTTAAAAGTTTCATGGAACTTAAGAGCAATCTATTATTATATCATAACCGAGAAATGATTTGGAGACCTAAACTCATGACTAATTGTATGCATAAACTTGGTATNCGATACAAAGACTGAGATGTTCGCAGAGATGAAAGTTACTCCTGCTTTGAATATTATTGAAAACTCATACCGTTCGACTCTCATGGTTAAAAAAAACTGCATTCATGTTTGTATTATGTATGGCACGATGAAGTTTGGTTTTAGAATAAATTTAATCGAATTATGGAAGATTAGTGAAGAAGGAAATTGGAAGATGATGGTAACTTATCATGTAGATGCGTCTCAAATGGGCGGGATGAAGCCACTGCATTTGACGAGGAATGGAAATTTGTTGATGCGCGGTAGAAATTTGTTGATGTGCGGTAAAACACATGGACATGGTAACTTTGATTATCTTTATAACATAGATCTGAAAAATATTAAGCTGAATATGCAGAAACCTTGCAAGGGGATAGGAAAAGGCAAAGATTTGTTACCCGTCGCCAACAGGCCTATCACTGAAACAGTGAGATACATTGAGACGTTTGTGTCGCCTAATCAATATATCAAGTAGCTAGCATCGATCACCATACTAATTCTTTCATGATTATTGGTTCTTTTCTCTTCCATGGGCAATAATACTATTATATAATCTTCTTTAGACTACATAAACAATCAACATATGAGATAGTATTCAGTTAAGATTTGGATTGGTTCGTTTATTTTATAAGCTCGTGCCTTTATTTCTTATTTTTCTTTTCTACCTTTTTACAGTTTTTGTATATCCAACAGAAATCTCACATACTTCTTAAAAGTTTCATGGAACTTAAGAGCAGTCTATTATTATATCATAACCGAGAAATGATTTGGAGACCTAACTCAGGACTAATTGTATGCATAAACTTGGTGTTAGTTTGTAATTAGTTGTAACAAAGGGACGCACTTCATCATAAACCAAGTAGCTGAGTTTTAATTTTGCACAAAACTAGGCACGAGTTTAGGCCTCCCGATCAACGGGTACATTAGACTTTCAGAAACAAAGCGTAGATGAAGCTTGAGCATGTGTGTCCCACTATGTATGTATTGTCTTCTTACATATATACTTGTAAAGTAGGTCCAGTATGTAGCATAACTTAGTCAATGGTAATTAGTTTGGATAATGATAACATCGCTTTATGTGCCGAGAAGAAATATACCCAACTGAACTGTTGAACTGTACAAATTATCAGCTAAAAAAAAACTGGTCTTTTTTTTAATTGTAATTTTAGTAAGAGGGAACTTATTAGATTTTCCTTGTTCTATTCATGATTTGTTGACGAACCGTTAAATATTTATATTTCTTTGCATCTATATTTACTTGCTTAGTCCAGCTCACTTGCAATAGTATAGTAATATCTCAATTCTAAAATAACATTCTATTTTTAGCAGAATAATGAAATATTGAGTTTTTGTTTGTGATGAAATAGCAAAAGTAACTATGTGTTTGTTGGACTTGAAATAATCAAGAATCATAAGTCCTTGAAAGTAGAAGGACCAATAGTGTAGAATAGAAAGTTATTAACTGTATTCTCTGTATTTAGGCAAGGGTTGTATCGTTTGATGCATAACCCTAGAAGAGTCGCATCGGTTCATACACACCGATTGACATAGTATAAATAGGTATCATTGTAAATGTTTATATGTGTGGTAAATAAGAATAAACGTGTGTTTGTTAAATATATTCCCACCCTCTCTGTTTGTTAAACGAGTCCCTACATACAGATTCTTATGCATACTCTTATTGTTATCAATATATTGTTCATCCAAGTAGCATGATTCGCGAAACGGGAAAATTCAATATGGCATCAGAGCCCATGGTTTAAAGATCCTGGAAGAAGAAAAACCAAGAAACCTGTGGAAGAATGTTTGCGAGATCATTTGCGGTCCAAGGAAGATATCGCTTTGAAGAAGAAGAAGACCCGAAAACAAAGCATGAAGATGATCATGGAGACGTTACAGTTTTGGGCAGAAAAGTGAGAAGGATGTTGCAAGAAGAGAAGTTCAAAAGGAAGATGTCTTATGCAGATGGCAAGAAGAAGACACGGCGAAAAAGGAGTACATAGGAATGGTGAAGTTTACTATGAGGGAACACAAGAGATCAAGGCAAGGAAAGCCAGAAGTGTGGCAGAAATGGCAGAGGTGCTGCAGACATTCTAGGACCACAGGCTGATGCAAAGACAAGTGTTGAAATAGAGGAAGAACTTAGAAGCACCGAAAATGTACAAGGATGATGACCAAGAAGATTATTATGGAACAAAGAAAGGCAACACATGAAAGAAAGTACAAGTAAAGGCGATTAGAATTTCAAAAGAGAATGAAGTAAAGAAGGAACGAGACTGTAAATCGAAGATGGACAAGAACAGAGTGAAGATTATGATGTCTTGATTAGGGGAGTGAATGTTGGACTTGAAATAATCAAGAATCATAAGTCCTTGAAAGTAGAAGGACCAATAGTGTAGAATAGAAAGTTATTAACTGTATTCTCTGTATTTAGGCAAGGGTTGTATGTTTGATGCATAACCCTTGAAGAGTCACATCGGTTCATACACACCGATTAACATAGTATAAATAGGTATCATTGTAAACGTTTATATGTGTGGTAAATAAGAATAAATGTGTGTTTGTTAAATATATTCCCACCCTCTCTGTTTGTTAAACGAGTCCCTGCATACAGATTCTTATGCATACTCTTATTGTTATCAATATATTGTTCATCCAAGTAGCATGATTCGCGAAACGGGAAAATTCAATAGTGTTATTTTTACTAGCGGTATGCCCACACATAGCAATGGCGTCAAATAATTTTTGATAAAAGGTTTTTTCAGTCCGTAATGTTTTCTAGCTGCGGTTTGTGTCTTTAACATTTATGAAGTGTTTGCTTTTGGTATGTGTGTTTGTGATGAATAGGTGTGAATCCTTTTGAAAGGGATTAAAACACAAATAAAATGGATGATTGGGTCTGATTGAAAGAGAAGGGAGAAAGTTAAAAATTTGTTTGAAAATTTGCTAAGTTGAAACATACTAAAAGAGTATCCTTCTGAAATGACAAAATACTACCAGATTCAGGGAACAAAATTAATAGCCTTCCATGATAAACATACTTAAATGAGCCAAACACATCCAAGCTTGTATGAGATTGATAACTCACCAATTTAAGTCCAATAATCTCGGGCTTGATTTTAATCTAGTTCAAGGTCTTGCCATTGTTGACACCAACAACGCTACCTCATTCCTGGGACAATGATCATGTTTCTTATATGAAAACAAGCTAATTACAAGAGAGACACTAAAGGCTGTACGTCATTAAAATCAAAATATAAAAAACAGCAATATAACCAACGAAACAGTAACTTTTTATAGTATACATTATACAATACATTTCATTAGAACCAACGAAACAGAAACAAATAAGATCATTCAATACAGTTTAAAGCAAAGTCTTTAACCAATAATAATTAATACTGTGTATCTTAATTCGCAACTTAATACAACAATCATATCAGCAAACATAAACATTTAGTTATCAAACACACAACTCAACTCTATTACAGCATGAACATTTAACCATCAAAAACAAAAAGCAGCTGTGTCGGAACATGGACATTTATTCTCATAAACACAAAGCAGCTCTATATATCACCATAAGTAATCCATCATTAAATATTTACGTACATTATCATAACAAAAGTAAAAAAGATCAACTACTAATTGAGACAGGGATTGGAACACCAGCCACAATTTCCATTCCCAAACATTTTACATCCCCACAAAACAAAGAAACAAAACACTTTCTTATTCATCCTCCTTTAAACATAATAAATCAACAAAATGTTATGTTACTAAGCAAATTTACATTATCGTGTAGGTCACAAAGCAAAGTAATGGTTATGAAGTTGAAGGATGTGGTGCGCTTAATATGAAACGGATGCATGAGATATTAGAGGTGAGTTTCTTGTAACATTTCATATCAGGTTTGTGAATGCAATTCAGCTTTTTGTGTAAGGGGGTGTTTGATGGTTTGCCAAATACATGTAAGATACTAAGATCATAAATTTTAGTTCAGTGGACGGTTCGCAAAAACAAAGAAAACATGAATATAACAAGGAAATATCTGAAAGCTCATCTTTCTCCAATGCTGATATCTGCTGCTACTACTAGTTCAGTGGACGGTTCGCAAGTGCATGAATTAGATTTACTCCCGGGAATTGTTCCCGGATACCACCCACCATTTAGAATACAGTGTAAAAGCTACACTTTTGTCAAGGGAGGCTGCTAATGTAAGAAGGGTAGCAAGATTTCTTCCTGGTACGCCACATTTTAGAGATTTCCCTTCAAGATTTCTAATTTAATCAAATGCCTGGATTGAAAGTTAAATTGTTCAAGAGCAAGATGTATGGTGTTGGGGTGAATCATATACAAGTCGAAGCTATGGCTAGATAGGAGATGTGGAGTTGGTGATTTTCCATTCCCCAATAAGTGGAAGCAACATAAAAGGGCCCACCCACTTAATTAAGAAAATAAAAGAAACACCCTCTTAGTTTTATACTAGAACGGTAATCATATACACGTTTAGTTGTCTTCATGCTTTATAAGTACAGATATTAGAGATGATTAAGTCAAATAATTTTAGTTTGAATAACTAACCGCTTCCTAACAAACTTCCTAACCAACTTGCTTCCTAACAAATTAATTTTGAAATCTTTCCATAATAAGCAAGAAAAAAGTCTGAATTTTAAGCCTTTCTAATTATAAATTAGTCCCAAATGCATTATAATGTAGCATAGATTTGTGATATCCATTCCTATTCCACCATTTAATCATATACCCATGCCCATTGTGATTCCTACATATATACCAAACGCACCCCAAGTACCATTTTGATGGAAATATCCGTAGTATGCCACTTTTCAGCCATTGGTATGTTTCTTACTGTTGCAATGTCTTTACTAGAAAGATAACATTGCTAATACACACACAAGAGATACTAACATTCAAGCAGAGTCGAGTCTTGACTCCCTACAAGAAACCTACAGTAAACGATTTCCAAACACAAAGCACATTACACTTTCTCAGTGCAGCCAACATCCTCCTACCGAATAACTACGTATAATAACCACATATAAAAATAGATGCATTCCTATATTCAGATTCAAGGTAAAGAAGTGCGAGAATCACCAGCACTATCATGAAGAACATTTATGGGGCAGTGTTTCAAATGCAGATACCGTGTTCTCAAATTTGATGCGGTGAAGGGGGGCTCCACTTTGCTTGATAGCACAGGCTTGCTTGTCTTCAAGAGGGCACCGAGCTTTTAACATGGAAAAAACATGATTGTTCAAGCGTCTTGCTTTCCTCATAGCTTCTAGTAGCACTTCCCATCCCTGTTGAGGCACCCAAAAAAAAGTTTATTTCAGATGTTTTCAGGCTAAGCTACAATATTGTTAGGTTACTATCCTTTTGATGTAAGTAACTAGTAAATATTCGGCATTTGAATCATGCCACTTAATGATCCCTACAACAAAAAATACAGTAGTCACCCTAGTGCTGTCAAATACAGCATGGGTGGTCAGGTTGTATAAACGGGTTTAGGTCTAAATGTCAAAATGGGTCAAGTTGGGTTGACCTGCAAGCACAATTTTATTTCTTTTCTAATTCTTCTCATCAAAATGAACATGGTATGATTACAAATACTATACAAATACAATAGAAATACAAATTTTTTTTACTATACTGATTTAGGAGGTTATGTGGATTAAAAACATATTCTGGACAACTTTCAACCCGTTCAATTCACTGGACGTGTTTCACTCATACTAAAAAAAAAGGATTATTGTTGAGTTAAAAGATAAAAGAAGTAACTAGACCTGAGAAAAGTAAGCACTCTTATTCGACGATCCAGTTGCTGCACTGTCAACTTCTGCGATATTCAGGACTTGATATGAAAAATCAAAGAGCTCAAAATGGAGTTGCTGACCAAGCAAGTAAATTATTGTGCATCCACCCCACGCAATTGAGTCGCCCAGCGTTTCATGGTTGTTTGGGGGTACCTGCATAGAATCTTCCAGATATTCCTGCATATAAAACAATTATACTCATAAGCATCAAGGTTACGGGCAACTCGTAAAATTATCAAACATACTTCAACGTGATATGGTGGTTACCAACTACTCCATATGGTGGAAACCGAGTAATAATCCAGACTCTATTACTTATGAAGGTGTCATCTCCGGTTATGTTAAATCTCACCCGTCAAATGCGTCCAATAGAGGAAAGAGCTATATGGATAGAATGGGTTTCGGGTGTAACACTAAGAACAGTCCGAATAGTATTCGGTTTAACAACCGGACTAAAAGTCTCATCAACATCAATGCCAGAATGTTAGGTAGTATAGCTTCTAATTCATTTTTCATTTCTAACCAGTATACATTGTAACTAGTATATTTTATTTGGAAATTTAATGTAAAATTTCTTTAAATTAATAAATTATTAATTTATCGATAAAATAATATCTCGCTAAATTAATAAAATATCTCGGTCCCAACATCATTAATTTATAGAGGTTTTATTGTATATAAAATCTTTAATTTTCAGTTAACGTTGTTTGTAATTGTTGATTTTTATACACTATTAGTGGGTTGGGGCAGGGTTATGGATACATATTATATTTTTGTTGCGTGTATCTTTGTTGAACGGCGATAGTACCAATTAAATATAGTAGACACACCTACCGTGATTTTGCCCTTATTCAAAAATAGTATAGAATAACTAAAGCAAACAAGTTATATTAAATCAAGCTTTTGCTATTAACGTGTATAAATAGGTGTATGTTTTGTAGATACCACACACATCATAATCATAGATACTCAAACTATAGCCTGGATCTCCAAATATGGATATTATTTCCACAAACTTTCCTTCATGGCTTATTTCATCAACTTTTCTCCTATATATTTTTCCATGCATTTTTATATACGTTCTAACATGGAAAAAATCATCATCGTCATGGACGGAACTATTAAGGGACCGGGGAGGGCCCCGGCCCCCCCAAACTTTGCGACGCCTAGTGTAAAAATTATAGGTTTTAGGGGTAATTTAGTTGTGGTTACAAACAAATCCCCGATTCGGCCCCCCCAAAATAAATTCGGCCCCCCCAAAAATAAATGTTCAAGTTCCGTCTATGATCATCGTCATCGAATGTTTCCATTAATCTCCCCCCTGGTCCTCCAAAGCTCCCGATAATCGGGAATGCACACCATGTGTTAAGCAAACACGTCCATCGAAAGTTATGGCAACTCTCTCAAAAATACGGTCCAATTATGCTCATCAATGCTGGTGCAAAACCTTTCCTTGTGGTCTCTTCTTCTGATATAGCTGTGGAAATTTTAAAAACCCAACATAACATATTTGCTACTCGCGCATCCAATAAGGGTACTAAGCGAATATCATACAATTTTTTAGACGTCACATTCTCGCCTCATGGAAATCATTGGAGAGAGATGCGCAAAGTTTTTGTGACTGAGTATTTAGGCTCCAAGAGGGCCGGGCGGTTTAACCAGTTGCTGAGGATGGAGATAGATGGTCTAAATAACATTCTATCTTCAAATCCTTTAAACACTCAAGTTAACCTAAATGATATGTTTTTAGCCCTTGTATATGGGGTTGTTGGTAAGTTTGCATTTGGTAAGAGCTATAAGGAAGATCCGTTCAATGGTGTAACATTGAAAGAGGTGATTGATGAGACCATGACCATGTTTGCTGGTTCAGCTGCAGATGTCTTCCCAACATATGGATTGATTGTTGACATGCTTAGCGGTTGGAATGGTAGGTTGGAAAAATGTTTTGGTTATCTCGATGGCTATTTTCAAACGATTATGGACGAGCATTTTGAAACTTTGAAAGAAGTAAGTGAGGATGAAAAAGATTATGCCCATTCTTTAGTTCAGTTATCGTTAGAAGATCCTCGGTTTACAGAAATCCACATAAAAGCGCTTCTTATGGTAATTAAAAGTTTACATTTTACCATATATATATAGTTGTCCTTTTTTAACAGTAAATATATTTTATCCTACAATTAACCTTTTGGTTGATGACCCAAAACATCTTGTAAAAACACTAATAACATTCTTATGACACTGTAAATGTTTTCAGGATGTACTTCTTGGTGCAATTGACACAACTTATGGAGCAATGATATGGGCAATGGCCGAGATTGTTAAGAACCCAAGAGTGATGCAAAAGCTTCAATCTGAAATCCGAAGCTGTGTAGGTAGAAAACTACATATAGAAGCATCTGATATTACAAATATGGTATACTTGAAAATGGTGATGA
Organism: Artemisia annua; assembly: GCA_014162995.1. Taxonomy (NCBI): domain Eukaryota; kingdom Viridiplantae; phylum Streptophyta; class Magnoliopsida; order Asterales; family Asteraceae; genus Artemisia; species Artemisia annua. The sequence continues at coordinate 36,143 of LBNU01028442.1, forward strand.
AGGAGGCATTACGGTTACACCCACCTACCCCATTGGCGTTCCCACGTCATTGTGCACAGGATTGTAAGATTGGTGAGTACGATGTCTTAGCAGGGACTGTTGTCATAATGAATGCATGGGGGATAGCAAGAAATCCTAGTGTTTGGAAGGAGAATCCAAATGAGTTCTATCCAGAGAGGTTTGAGAATCTTGAGATAGATGTTTTAGGGAATAATTCTGAGATGATTCCCTTTGGAGGTGGAAGAAGGCAATGCCCGGGAATGAAGTCAGCTAATTCGACTATGGAGTTAACTCTTGTAAACCTTCTTTACTGGTTTGATTGGGAAATGGGGGGTGGTATGAGGAATGAAGATATGGATATGGAAGAGGTAGGTTTTCTAGTAGCTCATAAGAAATCACCTCTTTGCCTTGTGCCCATCAAACACAATTGGGAAGACTAGTTAGTTTTCGTAATGTTGAAAGTATGATTCAAGCTGATTGATCTTCTTGTCATTGTTACAAGTAATCTTTTGTTAAACTCATAATTAATTAATTATGTACGTGTCTCGATCTTGGCATTTCAATTTCCAGTAAGATTGAATCTTCCTTATGTTTTGTTGCCTATAAAATGGCTAGTATCATACTCAAATAAGCATGAATAAAAGTGACAATCATTTATTATAGAACGCCTTATTCTGCCATAATAGCCAACACACGGTATTACAAACAATGCAATTAAAATAAATGATCTACTTGCTGTCATCGAAGCGTTATTTGCCTGTCTTTCACTCTTTCTCCTGTATCTCGAAAACATATCTCATATCTGTATAACAAGCATAATATGTTTTTTTTTTATTAATGTACAGTACTAATTAATATACGTAGTATAAAATTGTCACACTTATTGCATTATTAGGTCGACAAATCTCCTTTATTCGTCGATAGTAGAAAGTAAAAACTATATATAGGACATAAAACAACTCACAATTTACGAATCATTTTCTAACAATTAAGATCAATTTGACAAATAAAGGTTTTCGTAAAAACCTTTATGTTCATTACCTTATCACTTATCGTTTAATTATCTTTCTAAATAAGCATTTTCACGGTGAATTCTAAAAATATATAATTTGTCTTAAATGGTTATGTTATATATAAGCTGTTTAAATATGAAAAACAACTCATTTTTGTTTTGTTATAGGCCAAAATGTATTTTAATACCCTAAATTTGACATATCGAATCACTTACTACCCTAAAGTATCAAAGGTATATCATACTACCTCATAGTTGTCACTTTAGTTCATTTAGTACCCTAATACTCCTGTTAGCTCTAAGACCCGCCCATTGGGCCGGGCTTGCTCAAAAATCATTCTATATATATATATACTAAAGCAGAAAGAACGTGCCGACCATTTGGGATTAAAATACAATTTCCTTAATAAAAAAATGTTTTTGCTTAAGCCTCATGATTTAGCCTATTATAAAAGCCCCTATACAATCCGAAGTAAGCCCACAAAACATATGGCTCCACCAGGCCAGCCCAAAAACATTTAATAGATACACACAACTAAAATGACAAAACCCATGCCACGATTAAAACTTAAGTAAACGCAGTAAAACAACATAACAACAACACTGAATGGTTCATGCAAACGTTCGAGACCAACAACCGTCGACCAAAAACATATGACAAAAATACCCGCCGCAATGCGGCGGGCGCACACACCTTGTTTTAGACGATAGAAGATGAAAAACGGTGTAATGATGAAAAAGTGAGAAACTTGATGTTTATCGAATGTTAAACCTCGAAGAAATAAGGAAGAAAAAAGTCTCAACGGGGCCAACATGTAACTGTTTAATATTACACTTTTTGTACCTTTCTCCAAGGCCCCTCGGGCTAGTTTTATATTACTATATATATTAAATGCAATCAGACACGACGCCGTTCATAAGCACATGGGCTGCTCCTTTTTTCGTGGGCTACCATGGCCCAATCTTATGCTAGGCCCATTCTCACACAAAGTTATTATAAGGATACACTGCCTTTCTCTCCCAGATTTTTCCAGAAACGTCTCCCTCCATCCATCTCCTTCATCTACAGATCATCAGGACGCAAGAGTTAGGGTTTCAACAGCTAGGGTTTCAATTTTGGGTTTTTTTAGAATAAAAAAGGCATGTAAATTTGATGTTCTTTTCTTTTATGATATATTCATATATATTAGTGTTTGTTATGAAATTCCTTTCCTGCTATAATACGAGTCTTAATTACAGAGGATGGTGAAGTGCAACGTAACAGCCGGATTTTTGAGGTATTTTTTTTAAATCTATTTGATTTTTGTAAGTTAATCAAGAGGCAAGTTATAAGTTTGTGCTTTTATTTATGGTTTGGTTTAATTGCATGTTCCAACTATTTTGGCTGAGATTCATGGATTACAAAGAAGGCTACAGTAAAAAAAAAGGTTTGATTTTCAGTCATGTGTTTTTATTATTTTGATTTTTTTTTTTTCGTGTTTATTTGTTATTTGGTGATAACATGTGTTTGTGTGATTACCCATTTCAGTTGATGAAGAAGCAGGAAGAGGTTCCGCCGCTGCACCACTGCCGTCACACCCGGAGCCGTGTTTTTTATAGAAAATTTAGCTCAAGGTATGATCATTTAGTTTCTACTTTTATTTTTGTGATGGGTTTTTACTTTGCTGAAATGGATTATAGTCTTTTTATGTGGTTATGTTGATTCATATTTTATGGTATGGGTTTTGCTGATCTGTTTGGGGGTGTTTCGCTTAGCTTATGAGCTTATTTAGTTTTTGTAAATCTTACAAGTTTACTTTTTTAGGCTTATCTGTAGTATTGAATCTCTTATTGAGGGTGTTTTTGAGATAATCCTTTTTAGCAAACTGATTTAAAGTTGGAACTTGTGATAATTGTATATGTTTTTGCTATGTAAAATTGTAATTTGATATGCAGTATTTGGATGTAAAAAGGACTAATGATATGTTTCTTTTTTTCTTTTTTTTTTTTTTTAAGTTGTGACAGTTTAATTATCAAGATTTACATGTGAAAATGATCTCTAAGTAATGGGATGTTCAAAATCAGTTTTGTTGTAGCTACTCTAAATTGGTTATCTAAGAGTCCAAGACTCATCATTTATAAGTTTTAGGGGTAGGTTTTCTTATTAAGAGATTAAATTGCTTATGTTAGTAATTTATAAAGTTCTAAAGCATACACAGTTTGAGTTATAAGCAATCCGAAACACTCCCTTACTATACTAACCCACTATTATTTGCTACTTAAAAAATAGAGACAATCACTTTCAAAATGCAATGCCAAACGCCATTGACATACTCGCATAGATTGTGTTACATTCTATTTCTACTGTTCATAGCTGTTATCGAATTCTAATTTCATATATGTGTTAAATTTGTTATATGACGCCTACTAATACTGTTTCTTTTAATAATGTGTAGATCGCTCATCATTTTGGGAGATATATCGTGACAATGATGACAAATGGAGTGATTTTGTTAATCGATTTCAGTATATGAGGTTAGATAATGATAAAAATAAATGTGCTGTTAAGATTTATCCGTGTATACAAGATTTGATTATTTGTCTATTTATTTAAAAATATTGACCCCCAAAATGTTACAATGAAGGTGGATATGGTCAAATGAATGCTTTGATTTGGTACAGTTGGGTAGGAGGCATTATCATTGGAACCATGATTAGTTCCAATATAGTCTTAGATGAAGTTAGTCGAGCTGGTCCCCGCAATGTTGTCATAACCGGAAGGTACCGTTTTCTTATTAGTGCTATTAGTCATATTACACTGAAACACATTTAGGCCAAAATGGTTATGGAGTTAAAGGAATGACACAATAGTGATATGCTAATGTAATAATTGAGCTTTTATAACTGCTTGATTACAGTACTAGAGGGCTGATTGTCTTATACATATTTTGTATGATGCCATCTGATATGCCTTTTTCAGGTTACAGATTGAACAGGAGGCTTGGAAAAGGTTTGTGGCTGCTCCTAACTAAAAAACTGTACTTTTCCCAAACACTCTAAAAAAACGCCTCAGACATACATTGGTCTCTGTGACTTACGTCTGTCTAACCAATACAAGTATTTGTTAATTTCATCGTTACTTAAATAGATGGAAAAAAATGCATCTGATATGGAGGAATCTGCATGTTCTCAGGTGACATCAACGTCTAAACATGGAAAAACTGGAAAGGAGTTGCTCGCCACTGTGTCTAATGGAGTATCCACTGAAATTCTGCAGGATGCATCAGCAATTCGCGAGAACACTTGAGATAAGTTGGTTACTACATAGTGAAATTTGTATCTGTAACATAGACTACAAATTAAACTTTAAAGGTTGCACTTCCATTATTTTATACAAAGTATGTTTAGTTGAACTTTTTAATAGAACATGTTATATACTTTGGTTATATGGTCAAACATTCTATACGGCAAAAAGATTTTAACAGCTTTGAAGTTCAAAAGAGTCCATGTTTGACTTCAAAATTCAAACTATATATTCATTGATACATGTCAACTTCAGGAGATCGTGTTGTTATTGCTTCTAGAAGGTGATATTTAAAGTCATGAACTCTGTTATCCAAACTGTATATTGCGTACCATATATATTGTACCTAAACACATTAAAAATATTAACAAAAACTACGACAACGCGGCCCTCCGGCGCTTTTCTCGTTATCTATATATAACATAGCACAAGGAATTCTTCGTCGTTAAGTAAGAAATAAAATATTATTGATTAGTTCAGCCCAATAATGTGTTCCGTTAGGCCCAACATTGTAGCCCATGTTCATTAAAACCAAGACATAGACCGTTTGTTTTCATTTATTTCTCACTTTATTTAAAAATTTAATAGATGGTGACAAAATAGTAATATACGACTATTACGAGTATAAAAAAGGAAAAAGAGAATTCTACTTTTTCCATTTCAACTTCTTTCTAACAATTATGTACATATAACATTTCACAATAACTTTGTGTAAAATAATATTTTCTGGGACAAGCACATGGTGAGAAGCCTAATGAGAGACATAGAAGAGAAAAAAGTAGACACACAGAAAGGAAAATGAAGGAAACATTCTAATGGAAGAATGTACTATTTGGGATCCCTAAAGAAAGTGGTTGCCAGACGTCCACACTTCAAGTTTAAGGTCGCTTCCACGACAGTACGATTTCGCACTTACAATAATCCAAAAATATAGCAAATGCCCCCGCCGCGACGCGGCGGGCTCCTGCTCCTCGTTATTCTTTAAAATCAAATAATCACATTAAATATTGTTAGATTCGGTTTTGAAGAATTGTGGTGTTTGAGTCATTGGAAAAGCCCGTTAACCAAACCCTTTTTGGTAAAACTGATTGGTCCAGACTCCAGAAAATGAAGAGGATCTAAGTTTTGGTTTATTTACGAAAAACTGTGATCAAATAATATAATGAATACTTGATGGCTGTGGAAGTGTTCTTGAAGAGTAAGTAGAAAACTAGAAGGTGATCTTGTTGTACCCATCCAAATCCAAAATACACCACTTAAGTTGTTTTATATTTGTGATCTCCATTCCTGTTCCACCATTTAATCATACCCATGCCCATTGTGATTCCTACATGTATACCAAACGCACCCTAAGTACCATTTTGATAGAAATATCCATAGTATGCCACTTTTCAGCCATTGGTATGTTTCTTACTGTTGCAACGTCTTCACTAGAAAGATAACATTGCTAATACACACGAAATACTAACATTCAAGCAGAGTCGAGTCTTGACTCCCTACAAGAAACCTACAGTAAACCATTTCCAAACACAAAGCATATTACACGTTCTCACTGCAGCCAACATCGTCCTCCTACCGAATAACTACGTATATTAACCACATATACAAATAGATGCATTCCTACATTCAGATTCAAGGTAAAGAAGTGTGAGAATCACCAGCACTATCATGAACTCAAGAACATTTCTGGGGCAGTGTTTCAAATGCAGAAACCGTGTTCTCAAATTTGATGCGGTGAAGGGGGGCTCCACTTTGCTTGATAGCACAGGCTTGCTTATCTTCAAGAGGGCACCGAGCTTTTAACATGGAAAAAACATGATTGTTCAAGCGTCTTGCTTTCTTCATAGCTTCTAGTAGCACTTCCCATCCCTGTTGAGGAACGGGAAAAAAAAAATGTTTATTTCAGATGTTTTCAGGCTAAGCTACGATATTATTAGTTTTCTATCCTTTTGATGTAAGTAACAAGTAAATATTCAGCATTTGAATCATGCCACTTAATGATCCCTACAACCAAAAATACAGTAGTCGCCCTAGTGCTGTCAAATAGAGCAGGGGTGGTCAGGTTGTTGTATAAACAGGTTTAGGTCTAAATGTTGAAATGGGTCAAGTTGGGTTGGCCTGCAAGCACAATTTTGTTTCTTTTCTAATTCTTCTCATCAAAATGAACATGGTATGATTACAAATACAATTAGAAATACTATATTGATTTAGGACTTAGGAGGTTATGTGGATTAAAAACACATTCTGGACAACTTTCAACCCGTTCAATTCACTAGACGTGTTTCACTTTTACAAAAAAAAAAAAAAAAAAAAAANTACTATATTGATTTAGGACTTAGGAGGTTATGTGGATTAAAAACACATTCTGGACAACTTTCAACCCGTTCAATTCACTAGACGTGTTTCACTTTTACAAAAAAAAAAAGGATTATAGTTGAGTTAAAAGATAAAAGAAGTGACTGGACCTGAGAAAAGTGAGCACTCTTATTCAACGATCCAGTTGCTGCACTGTCAACTTCTGCGATATTCAGGACTTGATATGAAAAATCAAAGAGCTCAAAATGGAGTTGCTGACCAAGCAAGTAAATTATTGTGCATCCACCCCACGCAATTGAGTCGCCCAGCGTTTCATGGTTGTTTGGGGGTACCTGCATAGAATCTTCCAGATATTCCTGCATATAAAACAATTATACTCATAAGCATCAAGGTTACGGGCAACTCGTAAAATTATCAAACATACTTCAACGTGATATGGTGGTAACCAACTACTCCATATGATGCTAGTTAACTGAAACCCAGTAGTAATCCAGACTCTATTACTTATGAAGGTGTCATCTCCGGTTATGTTAAATCTCACCCGTCAAATGCGTCCAATAGAGGAAAGAGCTATATGGATAGAATGGATCAAACGGCCAAAAGTCTAACTATATGCATAACGACCTTCTAAAGCATTCTATTAAAGAGATTAGATTATAAAGGGAATAAGATAACTGTTGCAATCATATATGACACGCTTCAATTATATACAATTTAAATTATTTTTGACAAAATGCTGCTGATCAACTGAACCTGACTCGTACTCAGAATTATCTGTTTTTACCCGCTACCCGACCCACTCATTCACTCAGTGCTGATATTATAAAATAGACGGCTACTTACTATTTGGAGACCGCTAAATATACGGTAAAAATCCTTTGATGTAGTAATGTCAATAAAGCCAGTCTTTGGTGCAGCACTCCATTTGGTGCAATATTTATCCAATGCAGCACTGGTGAAAGCAAGGGCATATTCGAGCACACTTCCTGTATTCAAGTTAGCCTTGTACAATAAATCTGCAACCACCAAAAGATTTTACATAATGAGAGGTTGCAAATTTTAACGGATTTATATACAACTGATACACAAACCAATTAAATGTACAAGATATATATACCTGCAGCTTCGGCCTGTTTCGACATCGTGTAGAAAGGTGTGGGATTTATGGGGTTGGTTGATAGAGTAGCAGCAGTGGCTGACTTAAAGAGAGTGACAACAGGGCTATTTCCATCTTCTTGCGATTGTAATATTTGACCATCTGCACCAGGTATTAAGCCTAACCATGAGGCTACTTGCATGAACTGAGTTGTGTCAACTTCTCTCTGTTGAATATCACAATCATAAGTATTTACTAGATCATAGTTTATTCAATAAACGATACATTAGCTACATGTCGCGTTGATACGTTTTATGGCATATAAAGCTTCCATGAACTATGTACCTAGATTCTGGAAGTACTAAAATACATTAAAGTGACCATAAATTTTCATTAACAAAATAAGAACTTACCAAAACGATATCAAGTAGCCCCATCCAATATAAAGCACTCCCAACCTCCTTTATCCCGTGTAGAATCTCCGTTTTCAGTTCCGTTTTGGATTGCCACTTAAGAAGTTCTTTGACAAGCCTCATACTACCTACATATATATAACTTCAGATAGGTACCAACCAAAAAGTATATGAAGCATAGTTCACAAATGTACAGCAATATTAGTTTATTACTGCATAGGTGGTAATGCGTTATTATTAAATCGAACTAGTGAAATTAGTTACAATGTACTATTTAATCCTTTAACACACATACATTAATGGTGAAAGATGGGAAGTGATCTTGATCACATACCTGTTACACCACCATCAAAAGGGAGTAAACCAATAGACTTTGGCAATGCTTCTTGCAATCCTGTCACCATCGGTTCCAGGATTGTTATCTGAATCAGTTGCAGCAAGCCATTAGACCATGACCAACATTTTAATCACTTAGAGAGTGTGTTGCAGCAAGAGAATGGAAACAACTGATTACTGAAATGGTCAATCCGGATCTCAGTACACCCCTTATGGCTTTAACAAGTTTTTATCAATGTAGAAAGGGCATCTATAAGGATATGTATACTTGAGAGTTGAGACATTACAAATGGAAAACAAAACGACTACAGAACAGAAGTAATTTTATTAATCATGCATATAGCATGTAGAGTATGGGTTTCTGACACACTATAACCATCATAATGCCACTTTTACTTTTACTTACCCCATATATATTTATACAGGCTAATAGAAAATTAACTTTTTCTGTCTCACTTTTATGTTCTGAAGTCATATCCTCAGTTTTGTATTTTAGCCTTTGTTTCTAGGTGTGCAAATGGAAATTGTAAGTTCTCAGTTCTCTTCTTTGTGAAAAGAAGACCAAAGTGCATAAATACAATTATGTACATACCTTGGTTGATATATGATCCAGTAGTGCTCGGATAAGCCATGGCAATGATCTAGAACCCAGAAGCCGTACGATTGAGAACATGTGAGGTAACCCGAAGAACCCACTATGTAATCGAGCAAAGCTTTGGTGAGCAGAGTTTAACTCCTACATACCATAAAGTAATAAGACATTTGTAAATACTATGAAAAAGAGAAGCTGGCAAAGGTATATATCAATGATTTTTATTAATATAAGTTCTTACTTGAGTTCCACAATAGAAGTTTGGCTTGGCATATGGAAGGGATGGTTTCTGAACAGGAGCAGATGGTACTTTTGACGATCGAACAAAGCGTTGAGTTGTATTACATAGTATGAAGTTGGGCAGAAAATCATTTTGCATCTCCGTCCAAATCTACCATAAAATTATTATGTTAAGCAAGAAAGTGAAAAGACATAACTACCCTTCTAATTTGGATTCAAGTCGCAAATCTGACAGATAGTAATGAATTGTAAGTAAGGATTAGAGTGATTGATCATGAATTACCATTCTACAAGGAAAAAAACAAACGAAATATACTTTAGTAGGAGGCATATTATTATAACCTAACTCATATTGTGGCTTGTATATACATATTCATATCAATCATTTGTTGTACAAGTAAAAGCAAATGAGATTAAATCATATTAATATTTCTAGTATGGTACATTACCAAAATTCATGATTAATGATAGCACTTTGAAGCAGAAGAGCTTATTGTAGAACTCACGCTATGGAACATTAGAAAAATCAACATTATTCGTACATGTCATCAACGTAAGGTATATAATATTCACTTAGAGAGGACAAGCTAAACATATAGGACAATGCTGCAATGCATCTACAAGGTATTGCCTTGCTTATTGAACAACAAAGATATTAGGTCAATACTGGTAGTATCAGAAAAAGTCTTAATGGCAATCAAAATTTGTTCCACACATCATCTTACTTCGCAAACATAAGTCAAAAGGACCAAGGATGATTATAATACTCTACAATAGGTTAATGAAAGAAACTCAGGGGGTGCTTGATTGAGAGGTATAAGGCCTAATCAATGGGAAAGGAAATTTTTTTAGATAAGGCATCAAATTTTATTAAAAGAAACAAGAAACAGAGAATAGTACAGAGATACAAGACAAAAACAGCCAAAAGCCCAAAAGAATTGGACTAGACTCAAATGTACATGGGAAAGAAAACTATGACACTAGAACACACTTGAACCGTAACAGAACAAAATGAACCAAGGACCACCATCAAACAAAAGGACTGCACCATTGACTTAACACTAGGAAACATGTATCTTCCACGTCCCATGTCTCCTAATACCAAACCAAGGCCATCCAGACACACCATTTACAAAACCACCGGAGAGAAATGTACTTGTCACAATCGAATTTTACAGAACCACATCATCATCTGATACACAGCACGTTAAAGGGTCATTATACCATTTTTGCCAACACAAGCTACCTTTTTTTGACCTTGTCGCTATCCACTCGAAGCTTTGGAGTTTAATGTCTTGCACTATTTTGTTTACACTTGATGGGAAAGGAAATGAAACATGGTGCTTGGTTGGCTCTAATGCAATGACCCATTACCCAATAGTGGGTAATGGGCCATTACCCATTAAATTGGGGGGAATGGTTTCCTTACCCTTTCCCTTTCCTTAGCATTCCCTTTGCCTTTCCCTTTCCCTTTCCCATTCCCTATTTTGAACCAAGCGCACCCTGAGACTATGTACTAAAAATAGAACAATAGTATGCATAAACTAGGGCATTTACACACATGCGGAACAAAGAGTTCATACTTTCTTCCACACAGCATCATAGGTTGTGCCTGGTTGCAGGTGTTAGAGGGTAAGGAAAGATGATGAAATTGATTTAAGGTGGTTGGTAAAGTATGATGCAATGGGGAATTAATTGGTTTTGGGTATTGAAGTATTTGCCCACATATTGACGGGTATGAAAAAAAAGGTGAACAGTAAATCCACATCCCCCTTTTTTCTCCCCAAGTTCCACTCACAAGCTATCACTAATTCATTTTCTATCTCTTATGTTATTTTTATTTTTTTCAATTTTCATATATATTTTTATTAGTATTTTAATTAAAGACTGCCTGGTCATATTCCATTGCATTCCTTTTCCTATACCCTTTCCATTCCTTAAAATGAACCAAGCGCCGTTATTAGACAGATAGAGCAGAGATAGTGCGATATATAAAAAAAGTTTCTAAACCTGAGAAGCGAGCCGACTTGAGTACGAAACAAGAGAGACATTTTCCATCATCTCACTCAGCATGATACCGAATGAATCGATAGTGAGATCTCGAGACAAGAACTCATGAGTCATCTTTAATATTTCCAGTAGCTTTTCCAACTCCTGGATACATTTTAAAACAAAACAAAACTTTAAATCACAGAAGGATAGAATAAATACACCTGCTATGGCGGGATTAGGTATTGTTGTTGTTTTTGTTGTTTTAAGAATAGATAAATACCCATTACAACGATTTGAGAAGACATAATCAAGAGGAAACAATCAAGTACAAATATATACAAAGTCACGGTTACTTACAACTATAGCACACAAGTCCTGGGATTCAAAACGATCAAACAAAAATTCAAGGTTTTCTCTGAATAATTTGTTCATCCTCTCAGCAATCAAACTCCTCAAGTTGATTGTCCTTCCAAGTAACTGTAGATTATTAGAATGTGTTAAAAAGATAGCAGAATGCAACGTTGCTTTAAGGTGAATATATACATCGATTTTTCAATACGAGTTTGTAGAGGTGGCTGGGTAGGTAAGAGGTAAAAAAGGGTTTTTGGTTAGAATGGGTCGGTATTTTAGTATGTGCTGAAACAGCCTGGTAGGGTTGGTTTAACACAAACATTTTGTCCATTTTCCAATTTTATTTTATCTGATTAAGTGTTATTAGCTTATACAATGAAACAGTTAAGAAGGTTCTATGCATTTAAAATAGACTTGGGAGACTTTCAATCCCTTTGACCCATTCCTGTTCCAACAAAATATTTAGTTAACATAAACCAAGCCATATATATGGAAACGGGTCGAACTCTATGTATTAGTGCTGTTCAGAGCCAATATAGAGTTACCTGCTAGGTGCCCTAGCAAACAACTCTGAACGCCAACCTCCTAAAAAGGGAGGGCTTTACCCGGTTTGAATCTGTGTGGCGGTGGGTTCAAATCCCGTGGATTAGTCAGCCAAAAGGTCGGAAACCATGGTTACCTAAAAAGTAGGTAGGCTTCTGACCTTTTTTTAGTGTAAAGAGGGCTTACGACCCATCCACTTTACCAAAAAAGGATAGAAACGAAAATGAACATGATATTAAGAATAGAGCTTAAAGTTCCATAGAAAAGCAAAGTGATATCAGCTCGGCTGAACAGACTTGCGTACCTTCACTCTTTTCATGTTCAGTAGGGCAGTGAATCTCATTGGGCGAACAGAAAACTTTTCTCCATTGTCCAATGTGAAAAGGAACGACGGATCAAGCAGCTCACTGAAAATATGGTAACCAAAAAATTACATTTCCTCAGCTACCTCTGACAGGACAAAATTAAAAGTAAAGGGATGGAATTACCTAGCAGCCCAACTTTTGTAATGTGTAAATATAGCCTCACACAACCTCGACACAAATATATCAAAACAATTATCCACCTACAAAAGAATCAAGTATTGTCCTTCTGTGAATATTTAGAAAAGAAAAACAGAAGGAAAATTCAAGAAATTTTATGGGGCCTGAAAAACTTAATTATAATGCACATGTATTTTTCTTTTCCAGTACCACTATATAACTTGTAAATATAATAGTAAATGTGACAATTTCTACCCATTTACCCGAAAATGAGTTGACTCGGGTGTATTTCACCTATTACATGTCAAATGGGTCAAACGGGTTAAAAATGACCCAAAGTGTATCTAAATGTTTACAATCTCGTAAATAGCTATATCAAAAAAAAAAAAGTTACATTAGTATATAGTTTTCATAATCATATTTGTAACATAATAAATCAGAGAAATAATAAATAAATTAATGTTTTCTGATCAACCCAACCCAGCTTGTTTTGACCAACATTTACAATAACCTATTTTGACCCCTTACCCTATCAAATGACCCAACATTTTTCCACCTCTGCGTAAAAGTGAAGTTGTCACCTAACTAATTTAGAACCCCTTTGAGGGAATTACCTCAGCTTCGATCTCATCATAGAGAAACCTTTGTTTGAGCACAACAAGGGCATGCTGAGCAGAGTCATTGTATATGTCAAATGGCATCAGAACACTTTCAAGAAGACCACCATTTTGTGACTCTAGCACATGATCCACCAACATCCAAGGAAGAGAGCAGTCAATAGGAAACTACAATAATTATAAAAATAAATAAAAAAACTTGTAAGATTCAAAACTAACATTATGCGAAGGATAAATTTATATCCATGTTTCTAAGATTGTTTCATCAACGCTTATTTAAACCTATAAGTGTTAAGGTGTCTTGCACATTCTTAATGGATGAAATTCAACCACCCTATGAAAAGTTTAATGATATACTAGTGTCTTACCTGAATGACACGAGAAGATTCTAAATAAAATTCTCTGAACCATAAGAAACCAAGATCTGTTAAGGTTGCGACGGTAACTGAAATGTTTAAAAGAGAGAAAAAAAAAGTTAGCTATATCATCAATTATTAGAACCACAATAACTCAACTAAACGATTGAAGACTCGTCACTCGGTTGTTAGTAGTTTTTTGAGCATAATTTTACAAAGGGTGTCCTTTTCATACAAAAGTCGTACATGAGAATATAAAAAACTAAATTATACTCAACAAACTGATGAAGGGTGTCAGACGAACCTGAATAGTCTAGTATGTGTAGGAAAAAACTAAGCTTGTAGAAAAAGGTTTCCAGTTGTTTCAAATCATTTGCTGGAATGTCAGAGCTACTATTCCCAAAGAGACCACCTGGCTTCCTCATATTACCACCAGATACCACCTCATATATCAAAAACTGCAAGCAATGTATCTGAAAGAAGGGAAGGGAGAGTGACTGAGATAACAATTAGAGGTGGAAGAATGGACGAGTCAGACTGGTTCAGTAACCAAAAAAATGTGTATGGGTCAAGGCGGATGATTTGTGGAACAGGTTAAATTGGATAGGATTTGGGTCAATTTTGTCAATTATCTTGAACTTTTTATATATAGTTAGTCTGTTAGTGTTCTAAATATGGTTCCGAATGTTATAATATCAGTAATCATCTAAGTGTTTTTTAACAAAGTGATTTAGAAGGTTTATACATTACAGGTTTTATACTTTTGACAACCTTCAACCATCCGACCCATGTCCTCTCGAGCTAGTTTTTTTACACGTTAACCCAAAAATAAAAATATATATATACTCTCAGATTGACCTATTCATCAATGGGTTAAAATTCCCACCTATACCTCACACTGAACTATACAGAAGTAATTGGTCAAAATTTTCCACCTTTAAGCAGCACACAAACAAAGTGCTTAATACCGGTCTAAAATCTTTACCTGTGCAGCAGTAGGTGCAACTGCTCTTGGAAAAAAGAGGTTTCCTTTGTTTTCTTCGCCTCCATGTTGTGATGTTTGCAACTCAGATTCAGGCTTGCTAGTGTTAGCCATCCAGTCTGCTGAAAGGGTCCGCATATCAGAGAGTATCCTGAAAGCCATCAAAGAAGCATGCAGTGCTGTCACATAAACATGAAATAAAGAAGGCAGAAAAGAAGGTCCTAACTAGGATCTTGAAAGTGTTGATACCAACCTACAAAGGTCCTTTTTCTTTCGAAATGTGGTGCGCAGCATCGCTGCCAATGTGTTTTGAACAAAATCCTGAACCTCAGCATGGACGGTTTCCCACAAGGCGTCTGCTACTAACGTGTCGCATCTCTGCATCATTGATCCAATACTCTTGATGTAGCTAACAAGTTCAACCAAAGCCTTCCTCTCATCACCACTGTAATTAAATCGTACCACCTACAACAAATACATGGTTTTACTTTTATGTAACATAAGACTAAGATAGATCCAATCATAACACCATTATCAAGTTACGAACTTCTTATCATATTATCTTAAGGGGTCCTTGGATGTGCAATATGAATGTAATAATGTGATATTGAGCAAGTATACTCAGATTATCAGCTTTAAAAAAACTGGTGGAAAATAGTGGTTGGAGTGCTTCTGCTGTTAGAAGCTGCAAAAGTGAGACAAGTAGATGTACAAGTGTCTGGGAAATTCTGATTATTAAGAAATTAATAATTAAAATGGCCAAAAAGACATTTTCATTGGTAGAGATCATTTGTGATATGGGAATAATGGTCTTTAGAATTAGGTTAGAATGGATAGTTACGCAATTATACATTACTTCTTGAAAATCAGTTTTGTAACAATAGAGAGCGGCTGCGGATGGAAACCAATCGCACTGAACAAAAGATGAAAAACCCGTGGATTAGTAGGCCAAAAGGTCGGAAACCATGGTTACCAAAAAAAGATGAAAACCAGAAAAGTGAAGGGGCTAAACCCTAAACTGTTGCATTCAGGAGCTAATAATTGAAGATACATTCTCACAGACTATCGGTTTCCATTTCAAATTTTCTTAAATTAGAAAAAAATAAATAAATAATGGGAACCTTTTCATAATCAGAAACTGATGTCACTTCAACTGACTCTGAAGGAACGAAATCCTTGCAGGGGCGTGAGAATTTCCATGCACATTGCTCCCATATGCGAGAACTCCATCGGCTCAATAGCTGAAAACCTTCAACAACCATATCGTACATACACCCTTTGACTTCCTTTGACCATTCAATGTCTGCATTTTCTATTGACTTCAATAATGCTAGCTGCCAAAAGGAAGAAGAAAGATAGTAATTGGCATATCCAATGAAATCATCTGAGGATTATGAAAATAGAGAGAATAAACATACTGTCTTTTATGACTAATGAAATCAAGATTTAAAAAATAATGATAAAAAAATAAAATAAAAATAAAAACATACTGCAAATAAGAAATTTAGGTAAACTTAAAGAAAAAGTAAACAAGCAAGTGAGTTATGACGGAAATAAACACCTGGTTCATAGCAGAAGCAAAACGGATAGTAAAATCATCATGCTCAGCACGAATTGCTCCAATGTGATTAATGACCAAATAATGCCGTTGATAAGTGAATCATGTCAAGGCAATTGAAACAAAGATGACACAACCAAACTCAAAGTGTTCTAAACACAGGCTTAGGAAACAGTCTCAGTTCAAAACCAATATTGTTGATTGCATCAAGTACTGACTACTGAGAGTTGCGAACTCATGTATATTTTATTCATTATTATTGGTAGACAGCATAGTCATTTTCTCCTATCATCATAGCTATGATGAACGTGTAAAATACAAAAAGAAAAAAGACTTAATATAAAGGATATTCTTGTACTTCACGGGGTGGAAGCTCGTGAGGAGCTGGCAGACTTAGCAAGCGGTTTTGTGCTGAGAATTTAGGGAAGTACATTGAGAGTTCCTTCATAATTGCTGCTGGTGAAAGATGAAGATCTGGGAATGCAGGTATCACTGGATCATTCTGTAGCAAAGAGATGTTAGTTTCTAAAATAACAATTTAAGTAAACAAATATATAATTTATGACATAACTTTTATATTATATATATAGTACCGTTTATACATTTCGAGAAAATATACTAAAGTTTGTAAAAGAATAGACTCTTGTATACCTTAAAAATAGTAATTAGTCTGTTCATTTTGACCCGCTTGTATAATGACTCGCTGTCTTTTTCTGAAGATGTTGCTAAGACAACAAGAACAGGCAGAACACGAAGAAGAACATGTTTTTCGGGGAAAAGAAGCGCAAAATCCAACTCAAGGCACTCAGCTGCGTACACAATCAGTACTTGAAGAATATCTTCCACACTATCATTGGTTAAGGAACTCAAACCAAAGTCAGATTTCTATGACTACCAACCATCTCTAATTTCATTATGTTATAAGAAGCATTACTATGTATTCAAATATATGAGGCTGTCAGTTAATATTCAAAAAAACCAGATTTGATATACATATCACTTAACTAACCCAAAAATGTATCAGAAACCCTAAACGAATTGATAAAAATAAAAGTATGTTACTCATACATGTTTCTTTTAAAATAATGTAACTGAAATAGTTGTAAGCATATATCTTATTTACGACTCATAGAGGTGGCAGTTCAACCCATTTATATGAAAAAGGTCCGTATTACATTATCGATGAGTCAAATACAGAAAATTAGCTACAAATGAACTGGGTAAGTTACACGGATCAAAAGTCGCCTAAGAAGTATTAAAATACTTGCAACGTCTTAGATTGCTTTATCCATAAGAAACCGCCTTAATATTTATATAACATACTTATTGTAATCTTATTAAAGTGGGTCAGCCCATCCCAACCCAGTTCTTTTAGACATAACATGGAACATAAAAACTACACGGCCTCGTATACTAATAATATAGCCTTGCAGGATACTTGTTTGTACGAAACATCTCAACATGCAAGTTCAACAGAATTGCCCATCTTGTGCTCAAGAAAATCTGACAGAAACACAACAATTACTTCATTTAGTGACATTAATTAATAATCAAATTTCTTTACTCTAAAATGAAGACATTATGTAATGAGAAACACCTGTAGATCATCTAACTCCTCCCTCATTGAATCGGTGTCTTGCCACTGAATACTGACTTGAGTAAATGTCCTGAAAATAAGAATAAAATAATTCAGCTTATAGGTTTCCACAAGAGGTGGCAGAATACGTATAATGTAAAGTCATCATACTCTATCTTTGACATGTTCCACTATCATTGAGTTTTTTTTAGCACATCATAATATAGTAACATAAAGAGAGCAATTATGTGTAACAAGCAATAAGTGCATCCTCATCCTAAATCCAAAGATTACCTTTTATACCAAGAGAAATCATTGGGTATACTGGCCTTCGCGTTTTTCAGATGATCAAGTTGAACCAGAACATCAAGTAATTTCAACATAGACCAGAGATGAGTTACAGTGGGGCCATTGATGCGTCTTTCAGGCCTGGAAAACCGCTGCATATCCGCTGCTAACTATATAATAAAAAAAAGGTGGTCCAATGAAACTTGCAAGAAATGATGAATGTTAGGGAATGAAAGGCAAACTGGTTAGGTTAAGAAACATACTTTAGATGCAGCTGATGCTTGCCATCTTTGTATCTCACGAAGCCGACTCATCTCCAAATCCAGCACTTGATAAGTTTCTAGATACAAATCAGCCTGGCTTTGCTTCATAGAATCTGGAAGCTGTCCATTAATTATAAATTCAGCTTATATGCACCATACATCATATCATTACAAAAAATTATAAGATAACTTCTTATGAAACCTGTGGAAGTGCTTTGACACAACTCCTGTATGCGTAGAGTACTGATACCATTTCCTTGCCTTCTTGTATTAAAGTATTCTACAAAATATACAAGATACTGTTTAAATGGTGTTGAATTAAATTAGATTATAACCAAATAGAAAATCTATTCAGGGCGCTTTAAGTACTCTTGGACATATCTCCAGTATTTCAAGATACAGAATGAACTAGATAGAAGAGCAACGTACCAGTTGATTTAGTGCTTTTGTATCCTCTGATAAAGATAGTCTATATGCATGAACATCACTATACTCTGCAAAAGAGTGCTGAGCGTATTAATAGATTATACAAGCTTTTGTCAACTCTCGTTATTTAAAGAAAATCTGTTATCCCCCGTCTCCCTTCCTCCACACACACATACAAACAAGTTATCCGGCATAAAATACTCCACACCCAGTACTTTCATACTATTCAAAACCAGTCTCCGAACTTATAAAATTATGAGAAAAACCCTGAACTTTTAGCAAATACGGGTTCTTTCTCAAAGTTTGACAGGTACAAAAACATCCTCAATCTTCTCAAGAAAAACTGTCGATATACTTTCAAATTTTTGCAAATAGATCCTACATTTCCAAGATATAATATGATGCAACCTAGACAGTCCTTTTACAATCTACAACCATGGGGAGCTAGAGTAAATGGCAAAGAACTGCAAAAATGAGGACCAACACGATGAATTCAAATGGGAATGAGATACCAACCAATATGATAATATATTCTCACAAGCGTTTGAAGCTTACATATGAAGGGTAGATTTCGTTTCAGTTCTTGATCCATCATCCTCTACATGTTATACACTGTTTGTCTAAGTCATTTAACTCATTTTTCAACTTTAGAAACTTTCAATCAACTAGAATTTAGAGATAGAGCTTGACTATGTGGACAGACATGCTTGGTTCCAAGACTTGTATAGACTATGTATCCCACCATCTTTCTGTGATATAGTCATGCCGTAGTGTCCCTTAAGAGACATGAAAGTGGTAGACAGTATTCTCGATCCTAGAATAATAATGTAACCTATCTCAATATTCCAGATGCATAAAATTGAGGATACCACATATACTGCTATATTGTTATAAGATGTGCAAACATAACTCTGCTTTTCATACAAAATTGTATAATAAAAAAGAATGACTCCTTATAATGCAAACATAAGATTAGCTTGGTTCAAACAAATAATGATAATTTTACTTGGCCTAAGAAGAGTACATACCAATTGGACTACTTGTTGCACCTCTTTCAGAAGAAACCCACAATGCTGGCCCTTGCACCTCAGGTTGATCATCCTACATTTACCAATATTTTTATTTTGAGAAACACACAAGTGCAATAATGGAAATTTAAAAAGATAGACCAACAAACAGAGTCGAAATGACTGAATAGTACATGAACTTGTATTAGATTAACAGTGTTGCTTATTCGTCTATATCAACTGACACTGTTAAAATGACTGAATAGTGGCAATAGTAAATTAGTAATAGTAGTCTTAAAATCTCGATAATATCAACAGCGATCACTATAAGATAACTACAACAACAAACAATCTGCATTTACATCCCAACTTCTCCTTTTTCCTACAAAATAGACGTACAATCTGCATTTATGTATGGAACAGGGTTAGGTTGCTATTATTAAGTTCTATATCAGCATACACGAGTATAGCTTCGTGATGCTTATAGTGTACTTTTTGGCTATAAAACTAATGTACTGAACCTCTATTTTTTAAACCTTCAATAAAGGGTGGGCTCCAAATCATTGCCTGTTGCAGAACTAAACCTCACAGGTGGACCTTCAAACATTAATAAAAGTCTGTTTCTGAATCATCTCCTAAAATTGCTGAAACAGATTTAAGACAACCTATATCCCTCCAAATGCTAAGAAGTAACCTGTTGCTCAATGACACGATTCACATTTAAAAATATAACCTCACAGATGGACCTTTAAAGTTAACAAAATATCCATTTCTGAGAACATTTCTCTGACATCATTTCCTGGCATTGCCGAACAATTTTGTGACAGCCTATATCAATCCAAACGCTAAGAAGAAATATGCTCAACGTCACGTATCACATACGTGAATAAAACCAACCCGCACAACTACTTCCCCTTTTTGTTAAACTTCACTCATCATAATTACTACCTATAGTTGTACCAAAATAACAGATACAACATACATTTCCACAAAATGAACCAACAAGATCTATACATTACGTATATCCTGAACTCTAAATCATTTTCCATTGCCTCTGAACATATCATCCAACACAATGACGCGTCCACAAACAAAATAAACCTCATCGTCCGTCTTTGATATCATTTCCTGGCATCACTTAAACACGTTTACGACTAACTATATTGCTCTACTCATAACCTAATTACAATACTTAAAATAACGATCGAGATCACTAAACTTCCATTTCTAAAATCAACTCCTGGCACCACTTCAGCAACGTATATGGCTCTACTCGTTACCTAATTATAATAAGTAAAATAACGTTCAACTCGATTTAACAACTACTACTCTAAAAGCACTAATTCATCAGTCCCTTAGAGTTTGACTTTTTAGGTCAAACATTAGCTGCCGCATCAAATCAACTCCTGGCGTCAGTTCGGAAACGCATATCGCTCTACTCGTAGCAAAATCATAACGCATAAAATAACGACCAATTTGATACAACAACTACTACTCTAAAAGCACTAATTCATCAGTTCCTTAGAGTTTGACTTTTTAGGTCAAACATTTTAACAAATTATAGTTACTGCATCAAATCAACTCCTGGCGCCGCCTCGGCAACGTGTATTGCTCTACTCGTAACCTAATTTCCAAAGTAACATAACATTCAACTCAATTCAATAACTAGTACTCTAAAAGCACTAATTCATCTCTTAATTACCGCTAGCATCAAATAGTCACTTCGGAAACATATATTGCGCTACTCATAGCCTAATCATAACTACTACTACTACTAGTACTCTAAAGGCACTAATTCATCTCTTAGTTAGTGTTTGGCTTTTTATGTCAAACATTTTAACAAACTATAGTTACTGCATCAAATCAACTCCTGGCGCCGCCTCGGCAACGTGTATTGCTCTACTCGTAACCTAATTATAACGCTTAACATAACATTCAACTCGATTCAATAACTAGTACGCTAAAAGCACTAATTCATCTCTTAATTACCGCTTGCATCAAATAGTCACTTCGGAAACATATATTGCGCTACTCGCAGCCTATTCATAACTACTAATACTACTCTAAAGGCACTAATTCATCTCTTACTTAGTGTTTGACATTTTAGGTCAAACATTTTAACAAATTATAGTCACCGCATCAAATCAACTCCTGGCGTCACCTCATCAACGTATATCGCTCTACTCGTAACCTAATTATAACGCTTAACATAACGTTCAACTCGATTCAACAACTAGTACTCTAAAAGCACTAATTCATCTCTTAATTACAGTTTGCATCAAATAGTCGCTTCGGAAACATATATTGCGCTACTCGTAGCCTATTCATAACTACTACTACTACTCTAAAGGCACTAATTCATCTCTTACTTAGTGTTTGACATTTTAGGTCAAACATTTTAACAAATTATAGTCACCGCATCAAATCAACTCCTGGCGTCACCTCATCAACGTATATCGCTCTACTCGTAACCTAATTATAACGCTTAACATAACGTTCAACTCGATTCAATAACTAGTACTCTAAAAGCACTAATTCATCTCTTAATTAC
>LBNU01028448.1:18006-30524 GCA_014162995.1 Artemisia annua
AAACCCTCACCGAGTCACGAGTTGACTCGGTGGAGTTGGACCCGAGTCGTTGACTCCAACGAACCAAAACAAGGAAAAACCACCGAATTTCATGCCGAGTTCAATCAAACAAACCCAAATCCTATCGTTAAAAATAAAAATGGAATTAGGGTTTTGGTTAAAATGAGTTTTATAAGAAAACGTGTGCGAAAAGGGTTGGGGGATGGTCGAAATACCAAGCTAGCCTCGGTTGGAAGAATACACTTTTGGCCGGAAAAGTACAAAAGTCGCGGTCAAAAATGTAGATCTAGGCGCGTGGAAGTTTTTGGAGACGAAACGAGTTGCGGGGTGGAGTCGGGGATGTCCCCGGATCTACAAGTCACTAGGTAGGGTGGGTGTAAGTGGTGGTGATTTTTGATTTGGTTATAGTTTTGGTGATGTTGGGTGACGAATGGGATGTATTTTTGTGATTGGTTTGAGCTTTGAGGTCCGTTTGGTTGAGTTTGTGGCTCGGCAGCCCTAGGCCACCACCACCGAGCCATTTGGGTGGTGGTGGGTGGTCATGGGTTGTGGTGGTGATGTCATTTGGTCACTTGGTTTGTTAATAATTAGATTAGATTAGTTTTGGTGAAGCCGATGTGGCATTGGGATTGAAGTTGTGGTTATTAGAATTAGTGACGGGTTTAGGAATAGATTTTGGTATATTTGGTTGAGGCGAACATGGGATTGTGAAGTGTTGTTTTATTTTGTCAGGATACGGTCTAGTCTCGGGTTGGTTATTATTAATAACTCATGACTAAAACGATACGATTATTATTTATAACTTTATTATACTATTATTATTACTAATAAACATTTTTATAAATAAAAACTACTATTATTAATATTTATATAAATATAAGACGTAAGTCTTAATTATATTTCATAAAACGAAAAATATTATTATTATTATTTCTATTAGTGAAACTTACTTCTTTTATATATATTATTATTATTATTATTATAAATTCCTTATACGTTAGATGAAAACTAATAAATATAAACTTATATATATATAACTTGTTACCGTTACTTATTTGGACTATGGAATTGATATCCGATTTGATGACTTATATTATGACTTGTGAACTTGTATTGGACGTATTGGATTTGCGGCTTTGGTTATTTGGACTTATGGACCCTTTGGTACACGAGACGGTAGGGTACGTTAGGCCCTTAAAGATCTTAACGTACCTGGAACCCGAACTATACAAAATGGTCGATAAACCTGAACAACTAATGGACAACGTGAATGATATAGCCAATCATATTAATATCTACACTTATATTATTATTAACGTCATTTGTATTTAAAAGAGTCGATGACTCGGGAAATGCTTTATAAACGGGCAGGTCATGCCGAAATTTACTAAAATTAATTATTATCTTTACTATACTTTATCAAATATAATCTTAATATTTTTTGGGAAATGGGTAATACCGAGACTATTAGGAATTGTTGTCTTTATCTATTCGTGTCTTTTATTCTCTTCTGTTCTTCCTTTCTTTTGACGAGTATTCTTCGAGTCTTTGTTGTTTTCTCATATGTTTTAAGGTTCGCCGACTTGTTCTTTTCTATCTTTCTTCCACACGAGACTACTTTTGGAAAATGTTTTCTTTCAAACGCCATCATCTTTTATAAGACTTCATTCAAGCATTAACTATTAAAGCATTCGAGTACTATTGCTGAGTTATGATATTTATATGATTAGGTTGTGCTGAGGATTGTCTGCTGTGAGGCGTATTTGTTTGGTTGACATATATATCTCGTTACCTGCTGTTGTTAAGGTGTGATTCATAGCCCCACTTTTTATCTTTTAAATGTTTATAAACCCATGGGGTGAGATACATGCTTTAAATGTTTTCTGAGCACAAGTATTTTTGGTATGCTTTCCTGATTGGTATGCTTTCCTGACGATGTGCTAAGTAGCTCTGCCTTGCCTATGCAAGACCCTCAGATCATGAACCATTAATCACTTGCGAGTGAACGCGAATATAGGGATATAGCGCTATAGGAATTGACCCTCCCACTCCTTTTGCTAGATAGGCAAATTGTGGTGTACTATATTCGATTTGTCGAGTAAATGGCAAGTGCTCGACCTTGAGGGCATTGTTATACTATGAAATTCCGCGGTTATATTGATATTATGATTGTGGTTAACGTTTGCGTGTCATGAGCTTAGCATCATCAACAATGTTATATGCACAGGGATGCCTCTATACATTGGTTGTTATCTTGATTACCCGATATTAGCATATGTTGCTCATATCTTATGATTAAACCTTGTGCTCAACTTTATATTTTAAACCTATGGATTACACTCAACCTTTGTGTTGACTTTTTAAGCATGTATTTTCAGGTAATGATGTTTAGCTTGGCATGATGATATAATGGGCGTGGAGGAGTGGCATTGGCTGGAGTGGTATTCTGTCACGGCAGCTTAACTACTTTACTACCCTATTTTTACATGTCATTCGTCAAACCTTTTGTGTCTTTTACATTTCCGCTGCTATACTTTGTTTATTTTTCCGCTGCAAACTCTATTTACTTTTCCGCTGCAACTTTGACTAAAGAGTACTTGTACTCTAAACGGTTTGTAAATCGAATGATATGTTTTGGTCACATTTCAAACGTCCCGAGTTGTGGTCGTTTACTATAAATGTGCCTGGTTTCTATTTTCGTAATACCCCCAGCACGATAGCTGCCATATTTGAGTTGGGGGTGTTACACATCTCTCTTAGAATTTTAAGACAGATGTTGGGGATGAAGCTGCTTGTTCCTACAGATGTGGTTGGGAATGACATGAAATATGCTGAGCAGTTGGTCAAAGATATGAGGCAGAGTCTTCTTTTCAAGAATGAAATGAAAGCCAAGCATGGTTTGCAGCTTGACACTTCTTTGGGATGATTGTTGTATTATTATTTCTTTTATTTTGTTAGTATTAAAAAAAAGTAACTTTCTTGTATTATTTGATATTCTTTGTTGTCTACAGGTACATCTGTTATATGGTTATCAACTCACCATGATGTTGACTGTTCCATCAAAGAGTTGGCTAGTCCAAAGGGTACAGCTTTGGTAAAGACACATCAAATCTGTTGATAGCTGTAATGGTTTGCTCAAAACCATAGGGTACTCAACTCACCCATGCTTCATTGCTGAGAGTTGAATGGTCATCAATCCATGGATCTTATTCTTTGAACATCCAAAGATTTGACTAGCCCACAAGAATATGGCTTGTGGTAAAGGCTGTGGAACACCATATTTGGTATTCAGTTAACCAAGGTTATTCATTCAACCAAATAATCAAATCCGTTTATAGTTGATGATTTACTAAAAGTCATATGGTTATCAGTGTACCATAGTTTCGAACTTAAACATTTGGCTACTCCAGTAGTGATGGCTATTGGTAAAGAGACATCAAATCTATTATTTTCAATGATTCACCTCTCACATGCGTTAACACCCCTGGATGTGATGAGAATAGCATGAAACTAATTTGTTTTGATGTACATTATGTCATTTGTTGCTACAAAGATCTGGTGTTTAAAGTTCACTCATAGAGATGTGGATGTTTTGATTCTTTGCTGCTGGTGTTTGAATTCAATCCTCTTATTCTGACGTGTTAAGATCTATCAAGAATCTTGAACTTAACTAGGTCAAATTCAAGATTAGGGGCGGATTGTTGGGAATTAAGGAAACTACTGTTGAGGAATACTACTGAAAGGATCCTGCGGATAGCTTGCGGGTTACTACTGACAAGAGTTCCTGCGGATGAGAAGATTCTGCGGATAGAGTTAATCCGTAGAATGTAGACTTAGTTTATTCTAGGACAAGATATATAGAATATCTTTTATTGTTTACTGTGATTTGATTCTTGTAAGAAGGGTTAGGGTTTCTTGTAGTATAAAAGGAATCCTTGCTAATGCATTATGTACGTTTTTGAGAAGAACATCATTAGTTGATAATAAACGATCCATAGAGGATCAAAGCATTGTTAGTATTTGTGTTGTGCTTGTGCTTACAATTCTGCTAAATAGTACAAGTAGTAGAGATTCTCTTTTAGAGTGTTTGTGATTACACAGACATTAATAACGATCCAAAGGCTCAAAGATCTATCAAGGTCTAAGTTTCAACAGGAGAGCCGTAGAAATAGTTCAAGAGTAACCGATGAAATAGTTCAACAAATACTGGGGATTTCACCCCTGAAAGTGGTCATGGTCCATGGAGTAGTAGTCGGTGGCATGAAATGGAGTGCTGGAGGTGCTGGCAGGTTGCTGCTGAGGATCCACATATGCCACTCCTCCTTGGACTCTGAAGTTTTGGACATCGGGGATGCAGACATACCTAGGACCATTCCACCTGTCTTGATCAAGATGCATGCTAGCCATTATTTCGCTTGTGTGGTCCGCGTTCCATTGATTGTACCGCATCTGCTCAGCCTGCATCCTCCTGTAATCACCGTAAAAGCTCTCAAACTGGTCACTCATACCGAAAATCACTGACGCCATCTCATCCATATCACTCCTAATCTGCGTCATTCCGGTCTCAATATGTTCCAACCTCCCGTCGATCACCTGGAACCTGTCAGCAGTGCTCATTGTAGGGCGTATCCTCACAACCCCCTCATCCCGAGCTTGGCTACCGGTAGCTTGACTGCTGCTAGCTCTAGTACTAGTACCAAGCGGCCGCTCGGGCATCAAATCCACGCCACCTAAACCATTTGACCTGCAGATGTTATACTTAATGAGCTTGCTAAGACCGATCATAGTGGTACTCATGGAAATGGTCACCCATGCCAATTTCTCCGGGGTCATCAAACCGAGGTTCCTAGCCAACCTATAATGAAGTGAGCACCTTGGATTTTGCTTTTAGCCTGAGCTCCCTTAGCTTCATCATACAAAAACTTGGCCAAGTGCCACGGAACATCAATGAAGTTTCCTCCATCCATCCCTTCCAACAAAAACAAGTCATCCAATGTGACTTTCTCCCGAGCAGAGTGCCTTGCCTTGATTGACAATGCAATGAGCCTGTGAACCAACCTTCGGATAGGGCTTTTGATAGTGTTGTAGGAAGGTGGTTTCCTTGAATTGTACTCGGTTACAGCGGATATCTTGCAAACATAAGTAGTCAGATTGTAGCTATCGGGCATGTGTCTCCAACACTACTCAAAGAACATTTCAAACTCCCTCGAGTCCAGTTCCTTCTCTGTGTAAAAAACCATCGTCAGAATAAACTGCCTCAGAGTAAACGTGATGCTTCACTCCTCCCAACTAAAACCAAAGGCACTTTTGGTTTAGAGTGACAACACTCTCATCTAAGTAAACACTTGCCAAAAACTCCCTTACATACTCCGGGATAACCGGCTCAGCAATTGCGAACATTTTTAACCAAGCATTGCAAATGAAACTCCCTCTGCTGTTGGTGTACTTAACCCTGCAAAACTTCCTCAACTTCTTGATCGCCTTACGATTACTAACAGAACCAAAAGTTTCGAGGTCGAGTGCTTCCGGTGTATCAATTTCCTTTTTAATAAGCAATGCTAATGAGACGAAAAATGTTACGTTTTTAGGGGTCCGTTTGAGTCCTAATTCGTATATTATTGGATCGGATTTCACCCAAAGTCGTTTCTTTTCTCGTTTTAGGTACTTTTGAAGAGAAAATCACAAAAGAAGCATTTTCGGGCGTTTTCGGAGTGAAAAAGTGCGGAAAACAACAAAATCTCAAAAGACCCTAAAGTGCACAGAAGGTGACGGCGTCACAAGCCTCAACGTGACGACGTCAGGAACAACTGAAGTGAAGAAATTGGAAGTTACTCATGACGGGCCAGAGAGTTTTTAGCCTAGTTTGGTGACGGCGTCAGGGAAGGCCGTCAGAACTGGAACAAGGCGGCGTGACGACGTCAAGAAGNGGAAAACAACAAAATCTCAAAAGACCCTAAAGTGCACAGAAGGTGACGGCGTCACAAGCCTCAACGTGACGACGTCAGGAACAACTGAAGTGAAGAAATTGGAAGTTACTCATGACGGGCCAGAGAGTTTTTAGCCTAGTTTGGTGACGGCGTCAGGGAAGGCCGTCAGAACTGGAACAAGGCGGCGTGACGACGTCAAGAAGGCCATCACAAAACCCTAATCGTCAGCGTGACGGCGTCACACCTTGGGCTGACGCCGTCAGCCCGTATTCTCTATATATATAGGACGAATTTTATTGTTTTAAAAAGAGGAACTTGGTGGAGAACTTAAGGGTTAAACCCTAGCTCATGTATCACAGACCTTAGAGGGTACTTATACCCCTCTAACTTGCATGTTTAATCTAAGATAAGTCTTCATTCAATCCATACAATATGTCTATGTGTTGTATGATTTATGTTTGTGCTTTTCTTTCCTTTAACATGCTAGGCTAAATTAACTTGTGTTTGCTTAGATCTAATGAAACCTAACTATTAATTATCATGTGACGTGTATGTTGTGATTGTGATTTGGATGAATGTTTCATCTATGTTAGACTTAAGAAAACTGGCTAACCTCCTATACGGTAACAAGCTTGAACGTCTTAGGAAACGTGAATCGTATGTGCGTTAATCGATTTTAAGGTAGTATTTCATGCGTAGGTTGCTATCGGTGAGCTTATGATAGGATACTTGACGTATCGTCATAGAGTGAGGTAGGAGCTTATAGAGTTAGGGAATTGAACGCACTCCCTACGACTTGTTAGGAATACACCCGTCATCCACGCAAACTCAACATACTAATTACATGGTAAAAGATAGTTAGGGAGTAATGAAATCTAAGTAAACACTACTTTCCCCACCATTGTTTTCTCAAAACTTTAATTTAATTTCATAAGTAGATAACTTGGGTTAGTTGACTAGCAACTAATTCCGCCCACTCCTTCAAAACCGAGATTTTACTGCTTTCATAAAAACATAAAAATACAAAAAAATAATCATCCTCCACCCTTAGACCTTAATTAGAGTAGTCTTTAACCTAACGAACACTATTCCCTGTGAGAGAACAATCAATCCCCGGTACTTGCCACTACACTATACTACATCGGTCAGGTACACTGCCTGGTGGGGATTGTAAGCCTCTTGAGATCCCTTAAGAGGTAAAACAAAGTGCGTAAGCAATCCCACGCGCATCAATAACCTCCGCTATATCAAAGTCCTATAGGTGCACACTATAGTCCTATAAATCCTAGTTCTATAGCATAGCAAGTTTTAAATAAAAGGCGATAAAAGTCCACATAAAATATTTTGCACGTTTCTCACCCCAAGTATTGAAAACAAAGTTCAAGAGTAAAAGTGGGGCTATGACTCACCTCAAGTCCAGAAATCAGTAGAAAGAAATCGGTAGTGGTAAGATGTATCACAACTCAAAAGACAGCAACTACGGACTCGGCACTTCCTAACAATATAAACTAGCTTCAGGATTATTTCCTCAAAATCAAATATTCCCAATCCCGAACGTATTCCTTTTTTCTTTCCAAAAATCCATTTCTCGTATTATTCTAGTATTAGTTTGGTGTTTGGTATCCATGCGGGTGGAGGGTCGACACAACTCAACCAAGAAATCACAACCAAAAGATATAATAGTAACAATCTACGGGTCTAATATTAGTCCAATATACCACTTAAATAAATCACCGAAGTTTATCAAATCCGTCGACTTGGTAACCTTTCATAATTTATTTACCTAATATATTCTTCCAAGATTATACCCAAAACCTAAATCACATAACACATAGAGTCCTACATGGTAAGTTTTTGAGTTTAATAAGTGAAATAAATAGATTCCCGAAACCTATCGAATTCGTCAATTCGATAAACTTTACAAAAATATTTATTAACTTATTATTCCCAAACTCCTACCACGACCTAAGGCGTCGTAGGATATAATATCCGATAATAACCCCTTCGATATAACTAAATAAGTCTTATTTAATCCGTCGACTAAACAAGTTAAATAGTTATATAGATTGGGTGTATTGACGTTAAATATCCGTGACTAGCACCAATAGTCAACAAATAATAGAATGGTCGAACTTGGATTTAAGTGCCCTCAAATATCTTATAACTCGCAAGGTCTCATTTTATTTCCAAACACTCGTTATAATTCGTAAAACAATTCCCTTTCAACTTGGTCATTTCATTTATACGATAAAAGTATAATAAGGTTTCCGACGATATTATACTAAGTTAATAGTCTAATATTTGTCTTTAACGTTATTATTTTTGTTCTCGTGATTTCTTATTTATTATATACACATCCATATATATATCTATATATATACTCACGTTTACACGTTCATATATATATATGTATATAAGTGAATGTTTATATCGATATATAAGTTATTACGAGTTTTATAATTTGTTCGAGTTATAAAATATATGAGTCACAAGTCCGAGTCATCACTTCTCGGCTCATTGTCCAAATCCAAATATTACGGCGGTTTTCGAAATCAACCATTGACTAGGAAGTCAAGGTGACCTCGACGTCGCTCAAAGTTCACAAGTCCAATAATATAAGTCACCAAGTAACAAAATAATCCCGTCAACAAATCCAAATCAATCCACTCAAACAAGCTACAACATCCGGGTCCAACTACGGTACCCAACTAACCTATCTCCGTCATTCTAATTGTCGTATCAACCATTGCCGAGACCACGAGGGTCTCGGCCTCCTTATTACTCCTTCGGCCACAAACCAAAAACAACAACAACAACATTAGCAACAAGAACATCACAACAATTAATAACAACAAGAACATCAAGCCACGTATACCTCGGGTCGATTTACCAAGTCAAACCCCGTGCCGAGAGACTCACTTGAGTCTCGGCTGCACTACAAGCTACGTGGGCCCCACCCGAGACCACCATGGTCTCGGCTAGCTCATACGAGCTCAAACCAACCCAACGGACCTCTAAGGTATATCCCAATCATCATCACAATCATTACCTCGTGACCAAAACATCAAGAAAACACTTAAGCCCGAAAACAAACACAAGCCGAGAGCTATAGCTCTCGGTTAGGTCTCGACCACACTCACAAAACATGAAACCCGGATACCAAACTAGTTTTCATTATCAAAATACCTTTTTCCCATTAGTATTATACAAAACCCATTCAAGAAAAATCGTGTACCCACGGTTTGGGACACACATCGAGGCACACGAGTTGAAACTCGTGGCTCCTTACCTTCAAAACGACTCCAAGAATATGTTTCTTCAAAAACCCGACAAGAAAAGATGAAAATAGTGGTGTTTAGGTGGCGGTGGTGATGAGAACGAGGGTCTAGGGTTGTTTGTTTCGCGCGTGAGTTATATCAAAAGAAAGATCTTGATGAGAGGGTTAAGATGGTGGTGATGGTTTAGTTGTAGGGGCGGCGGTGTGGTGGTGGCTGCCGGAAATAGGGGGCGGCGGCTAGGGTTCCAAGAGAGAGAGAGAATGAAGATGAGGGTGATGTTTGTGTTTGTGTGAGGACCAAGACCACAAGGACGATTTTTGTAGTATACTCTTAAAAAAAAGATAATAATAATAATAATAATATTAATAGTATGGGGTAAGGTGGCTAGTTATAGCACGCAAGGCCCAACCCGTAACTTTTCAAGAATATCTCGACATACTCAACCCAAGCTCGCTCCCAATAATTTAAAATTCCATAATACGTTCGATATATATATAAACCAAATCATACGTTCAAAACATTTAAATTCGTTAGGTTATCCTAGTGCCGGAGTCAACGTAGTGCCTAATAACGATCTCAAAAATAAATCACCACATATATTCCATATTAAATTTATGATTCCAATTCAAATTCCATAGAAACCACGAATTTCAAAACCACGATTCAAAGTTTACAAATTTATCACGAATAAACTTTCAAATATTCCAAAAATCATTAAATTTAAAGTAATGCGGGTTTTTAAATAGCTCCCTAATTTGCTAGTTGTCACAAGTTTTTCTCACTTGCTAAAATTGTTGTTCATCTCATTCACGGTTTGCATGAACGCGTGTGCGCAAAACCGGGGACCCAACAGTGTATCTTCATTAACAAACTTTATTTTGAGGGTTTTTTCATTTAAATGTCATACTTTAGTGTCAAGCTTTCACGATTTTTCTGCTTAGACAGGTGGTGAGTTTGTGAACGAGATTTCTCCCAATAATCATGTTTATTGTTAATAAAAGAACTTAGCCTAATGCTTATCCAAAAGCAAAATGAAAATTGACAAAGACCATTGTAATTCTAAGCAAAGAACTACAAGTCAATCCAAAACTAAATATATTGAATACAATCGAACATTATTGGTAGAACAAGCCCTAAAACCACAACGATGTACGAGACTCATAATGGAATGGAGAAAATGTTTGTTCATAAGAGCATGTGCCATGGCTTTGGTAAAAAGGGTCAGGGTGTTTCTTAAATTAAATGGTATGAAGAGATATCTAGATTAATAATTTATTCAAGAGATAGGGAGTGAGGTTTTTGTGGGTCTCCCAATTAAGGTGAAACAAGGGTTTAGGCCTACTCAATAAGTGAAAGAGAAACACCCCTCTAACTCACTATAGTTAGAAGATAAACCTGGTGGCTCGGCCTCCGTGGGTAGGGATTTAACTCTTGTCTCAGTTCTTTGTAATTGAAAAGAGTTTTTTTTCATGTTTTTTGTAGTCCTTGCAGTTAGCCTTGGAAAGAATCTAGATAATACTGCTTTGTTTTTTTCTAAACTGTAACTGTACTCTTTAGCTTCTAGTGCCTTGCTAGTATCTTTTTTCTTAGTTATTCTACCGTTAAAAAAAAAAAAAATGTTAGAAAATTGATAAAATGGCCGACTTTTGTACGCTGATCTTTTGCTTTTTCCTTTTTTACTTTTAAAATATGTTTAATGGATTTTATGTGAAAAACTGGTTAGCTATGATGATTAATTATAACGAAAAAGAATATTTGATCAACGATCCAGAAAGTAAACTAAAATCACACTAAGACTAATGCTAAAGGTTGCGTTCTCTCAACCAACTGAAGCAACAAGCACGTTCCCCTCCTAGCATAACCGATCTCGACCGCGTTTCCATCCCAAAATTTGAAGTTGTGGTCGGCTATCCAACCGAATTTTCATTTTTATTTTTTTTGTTGGGGTATGTTTTTGGTTGTGATTTCGGTTACCTTACTACTTGTTTATAGTCGATGTGTAGTCTTGAAGAGAGAAGCTGAGCTGACACTAATGTGACAAAGATGACTACAGAATATTGTGGTCACCATTAGCATTAGTCTAATGTGACATCAATAATGGGCAATTACTAAACACAATAACTCTTGCTAGAACGTTAATAACTCGTTATCTTTTCTTCACAATCTAGCTCGAGAGATTTAAACAGATATTGACTTTAAGACCATTCAATAGGGACGTCCAGAAGTGACATTCACCTTTGTTTCATTAGCTTTAATGATAAAATAATGTAGATCAATATTGTAGCCACCATACAAAACAAATTTTTTTATTAGAAAAGAACCTGTTTAAATATCGGTAATTTACGTGATTCTCGCTTCAAACCCCAAAGCCACTTTTCATTTCT
Organism: Artemisia annua; assembly: GCA_014162995.1. Taxonomy (NCBI): domain Eukaryota; kingdom Viridiplantae; phylum Streptophyta; class Magnoliopsida; order Asterales; family Asteraceae; genus Artemisia; species Artemisia annua. The sequence goes on from LBNU01028448.1 coordinate 29,596, forward strand.
TTTCAATTCTATTAACACTGCTAAAAATAACAATCTTTCAAAAGATGAAACCCATTAATAATCTTAATCATAAACCAAAACCCATTCCTTAATCACTTTATTTCCACTATAAATCACTTCCAAAAAAAAAAAAAAAAAAAAAATTAAAAAAAAAAAAAAAAATACTATAATGGATTTCCCTCCAAATTGTTTCAAAGGATTCACTTCATCAGAAGAACATGTACTAAAGGAAATGATGATGATGAGTCGTGTTAGAACGACTTCATCATCGTCTTCCTTAGTATTAGACAACGAAAAAGGTGAAATAGTGAGAGCTTTAGTGACACCGGGCAATATTCGCCATACTTTTCATGATGATCATGATCATGCAAATCTTCAAAAGGGTGCGAAAGGTGAGAAAGCTTTAATGGCGCTGAGGAATCACAGCGAGGCGGAAAGAAGAAGGAGGGAGAGGATTAATGGACATCTTTCTATGCTTCGTAGTCTCGTCCCGGGTACTACTAAGGTAAATTACTTGTTTCTGGCATGATTTAGTTCATGCTGTTTTAATTTTTTTTTGGGTTTCATAGTGTTTGAATATTTTATATGGTTATTAATTATTTAGGATAAGTTAGCTCATATAGTTTGATCATTTAGGGGAATAGTCATTGGCTACATTTTGACTTTGGGATCAAACTTTTTGCTTTTATGGGTGTTTGGGATTGGCTATATGGGAAATATTAATACTTATTTGTGTATTTTACATCAAAATGATCAGTTCAAAATAAGTAGGTTGATATTTAACTTATTTTTAAGCCGATAAGCACTTTAAAATAAGCAATCGCACACCATTTTAAGTTATTATTTATTTTGGAAAAAAAAAAAAAAAAAAAAAAAAAAAAAAAAAAAAAAAAAAAACCCTTTTTTAAAAAAAAAAAAAAAAAAAAAAA
>LBNU01028448.1:30815-42888 GCA_014162995.1 Artemisia annua
GACATGCTATAGCTTCTGTTAAAACAAAATTACCTTTCACCGTTAATGTAGAGATATGAGCCTACCAAAAAACTAGATAATTGTATCTATCACTTGAAATTCTAAGAAATTTTGATCAAAGAGCCCAGATTAGTTCCCATTTCTCAAGTTTTTGGCGGTGTTATATGAACTTCTCATAACTTGGAACCTATGAGATTGATAGATAATTATATCTATCACTTGAAAGTCAAAGAAAATTTCAGTTAATATGTGATTACAATCTTTGCTAGTTTAGCGAGATACTTATATACGCCAATTAATAGAGCTACAACTATAACTAATTATGCTAAACGTATCATAATTAATCTGTAAAAATTAAACTTGCTTATGATGTTTTCTCGTAAAAATGCATCTCCTATCGAGAAACATGCTTATGATGTCGGGAGTATTATATGCTTTATGTGTTTGTCCTTTTTTCTGTAATATGATTGAATATATAATCAAAAGAGCGATGATCCTCGTTTAGGGGTGCTTTAATATGTATATCTTTATTATAATTCAAATTTTTTATACACGGATTGATTCATCAAATAATCATGTTCAAGAAGTTTTACTCCACATTCATCTTCATAAATAGTTTTACTCCACATTCTATTAGTTTGACCTTGAAATATATATATATATATATATATATATATATATGTTTAAAATCGAGTCGAATCGAGTATTTTTCGAGTCGATCTCGAGTTGCTCGCGAGTTGTCTCGGCTCGTTTACACCCCTACCCACATCGGCCAAGTATGGGATTGGCCGGTGGTTTATAATGTCTAGGTGTCCCATCCTCCTTTAAGCTAGCTTTTTGGAGTGTGTTCTACACTTAGCTTATAAACGATACGAACCGAGTGTGGGAAGGTTCGTATCAAATTGATATCAAGCTGTGTTCGTGAATCGTTCTTTCTTCCTATCTCGATTCGCCTGGCAGTTTGGTCAATCCATTAATGGATCTTAATTGGTCCCTAGTGGTGCATATCAATTGGTATCAGAGACATGCCCTACCTTTCGAGGTTCTAACACTCGGAGTGGTGGCTTGGACCCAAAGAAGGTGCCAGCCGTGACCAACGAGGACGTTGGTTCTTCAAGGTGGGGTATTGTTACGATCCCACATCGGCCAAGTATGGGATTGGCCGGTGGTTTATAATGCCTAGGTGTCTCCTCCTCCTTCAAGCTAACTTTTCGGAGTGAGTTCTACACTTAACTTATAAACAATACGAACCGATTGTGGGGAGGTTCGTATCAAATTGATATCAAGCTGTGTTCGTGAATCATTCTTTTTTCCTATATCGATTCGTCTGGCAGTTTGGTCAATCCATTAACGGATCTTAAGTGGTCCCAAGTGGTGCATATCAGCCTCGCTCAAAAGATGTACAGTTAAACCATGATGCAACACACAGTTACACATATGTGTTGTTAAATCATAAGTTAGACCATCTGATATATTGTACGGAGTATTAGTATAAATCGACCTAATAATAGAAAATAGATAAAAAAAAAATTAAAGTTTGATATGAATGCTAGATGTTTAAAGTATATGACCCGAACTACACATAAGTTTACACAAATATATTCCTCTCTCAAAAAGCGTATAGTTTAACCACGATGCTTCACGCACTTACAAATATGTTTTTTAAATCATAATTTAGACCATGTGATATATTGTACTTGTTCATATCAAGCTAATAACACCGCGATGCACACAGTACAACCGCCTGATGCATACAATGATTGGAAACCCTCCCTATAGAGGGGTCCGGATAAACTGCCCCTAAGAGCACTCGGTACCTTACCCAATACCCCACGTTATTCCTCAACTTTCTGCGTTAACACCCCACGTTAAGATACCGGACCCCTGCGTTAACGCGAGGCGTTATTGGGTTAACGTCGCCTTATGTGTTAAAAATCAAACCAAAAGTTTCAAAACCACCCCTTTAACGGGCATATAGCCGTTATGTTTTAAAAAAAAAATTCATTTAACCCCCCCCAAACATTTATAAACGGCTAATTTAATAAAATAATTTTTTTTTCAAAATCACTTTTCTAACACCATAAATACCCATTTCACTTCCCACTTTTTTTCACACTTCTACTACCAACTATTCTCTATAATATACTTCTACAATATGCTTCTAATAGCCAAAAAAAATGTCCGACGGCAACAACAACAATAACAACAACTCGTTTACGAACCTTCTTGATGGGTGGAATAACCCATGTGGCTTTTCCTACTTGTGAATTCTATAGTCACTTTGCGAGTCAATTTGATGGGTGGAATAACCCATGTGGCTTTTCCTTGGAGTTTGGAGACTGAGCATGCTATGGACTTAGAATCTAATGTTACTATAGATGAGGTAAAAAGGGCTGTGTGGGAATGCATTAAAGACAAGGCACGGGGACCCTGTAACAATTCGTATTTTCGAGTTACTATTCACTTTCACTATTCATTCCCGATTTTTTTTTCATATTCTCGTAAGTTAAACTATTTTAATGATAATCCGAGAGTTTGACACTCGTCGGATCATTCCTGCAAAAATCACGAAACCATGTCTGAGATTTACTTTAGGGTTTAAACGTCCTTTAGGCATCCCGATATGTCCCCACAACATCACAAACAAGAGAAATGTAAGTTGTTCACCTTTCGTGACATTCTCAGGAATTTTGGAATTTTTCATTTTCTGAATATGCATTTTACTCGATTTACGCGTTTTAGGCTTACGGTTTTAGGTCTAAAAGACGTTTAACACCAACCGACACTAGACTAAGCATGATCTAAATATTATAAGTCTTTTTATTTCATTATTATCATATTAGAAAAGTTACATTTTACTTTTCTCAGTTTTACACAACTGTCGTACGTTTTACGTTTAACGCGTTTTAAACTTATGTTTCCAGCCTTATCAGCATTTTCACGACCCATTAAACTTATCACTCACTTTTATAAGATAAATATGAGTATATTGACAACTTTAATCATTCCTACAAGTTTCATATTTTTACGATACCCGGTTTTACGTTTTGTGACTTAACAGCTTACAATTAGCGATTAACGGGACCAAAAATCAATCTGTAACCAAGATAATACCATACTCATCTAGTTATCCAAGATCAGGCTTGGTCAACATTTTTGAGGATTCACCAAGACACTTGGTGTCTTGGTGATTAATCTTAGCTTAGATGCATTACAAGTGTACTTTAGGTAGCAAATTTGATAACTAGCCTACAATCTTAGAATGTGTAACCTCCTCATGAGACTATAAAAAGCCCCATCCCCCTCTTCATTTCCAACAGCCATATCCACACAAACACTTTAATTTTGCTAATTCCTTTCAAGTATCATTCAAGAGTTCAAGTGCTATATCAATTCCAAAGCTCTTGTAAAGCTTTGATTGATCCAAAGTCCTTGTTTCTTCCATCCTTTGGTGATCTTCCATCCACACAAGAAGTGTTCTAGTAGAGACTTTAAGTGCTTTCTCAAGTAGTCACAAGTTGGTGTCAAGAGCTTGAAGAAGTTGGAAGCTAGAGATCCTAGTTCAATCAAATCCATAATCCTTGTTCTTAACTTCCTTTCTTTAGAAAGCCAAAAGTTGTTGCTCGTAGAGACTTTCACAACTCGACTACCATTTTCACTACTCACTACATAACTCACGGTGAATCATAGCCCCGTTTTTATACTTGTTTTATAAATACTTTGGGGGAGATACATGCTCAACTATTTTAATTTCAATTTTGATTATTTTCAAACTGTATGTCTTATCTGAACTAAATGTTTATTTATGTTAAATAACATTATTGTCATACTTAGAGTTTCTATATCAAGAATCATTAAGCACTATGTGTAGTGAGTACGAATACTATGGTTAGATCTATTGGGATTAATGCAACCATTAAATCGACTCAGTTAGAGCAAGCAAACGATAAGAACAGGACTTGGTCCAACTACGACACAAACATGACTTGGTCCAAATTACGAGTAGCAGAAACACTACCTATATGTGATATTGTATTTAGTACAATGGTCATACACTCGAAAGTTTTAAGAACTGCATTTAGTATTTACCTATACTTGTCACGATAATTTTACAAGATTTCCACAACTATTTCCAAAAACTCTATAAACTCACCAACCTTTATGTTGACGCTTTAGAATGTGTATCTCGGCCTATTTAATGTAATTGTTAACCTTGAAACCATCTGGGACCTCATTTTGTAAACTCTGATATTTGTATAATTCGAATGATAAACCTTTTAAAACGACTCAATTAGAGTTCGTTTATATTGTTATAACTGTAGTGCCATAAAGTAACACCCAGTTTGAATTCCGCTGCGTATCACGAAATTGGGGGTGTTACAAACCCGACGGTTTTACTTTCGATTTTTTAAAAAGGTTATGGTATTTGGTTGGCGATGATGTCTTTGGTGCAGTGAACGAGCTTTTCTCTTCAGGTACTTTTCCTAAAGGCTGTAATTCCTCATTCATTACATTGATACCTAAGGTTCATGATGCAAAGATGGTAAATGATTTTTGTCCTATAAGCCTTATCGGGTACCAATAAAATTTTCAGTAAGGTTTTGGCAAATAGATTACCTTTTTTAATTAATAGTCTCGTTAGCATTGAACAATCGGCCTTTATTAAAGGAAGGCAAATTCTTGATGGTCCGTTTATTCTTAATGAGACATTGTCATGGTGCAAGCAACATAAACACAAGGCTATGATTCTAATGATCGATTTTTAGAAAGCGTATGATTCCGTTAGATGGGATTTTTATTGATGATATTCTAGCTCGTTTTAGGTTTGGTGATCAATGGCAGAAGTGGATTCAAGGATGCTTTTCATCATGTGTATGATCCGTGTTAGTAAATGGATCTCCAACTAATTAATTTTAGTTCAATAGGGGATTGAGACAAGGGGATCCGTTGTCTCCTTTTTTGTTCCTTCTTGTCATGGAGAGTCTTCATATAGCATTTCAGAACATTAAGGAAGATGGTTTCTTCTTTCCTCTTCCGATCAGGAAGTGTCGTACGGTAAATTTGCCTCATTTATTTTATGAAAATAATGCCATATTCTTTGGAAGATGGTCGAGTTCTAACATTGATGCCCTAGTTAAATTATTACAATGTTTTCATTTGACATCTGGTTTAAATGTTAACTTTCACAAATCTTCAATTGTGGGGTTAAAATTTTTAAATGTTAACTTTCACAAATCTTCACTTGTACTGGATGTAAAGTTGTCAAGAACCCGGGTACATATCTTGGGATCAAAGTTGGGGAGAATATGTCGATTATCAAAAAAACGTTAAATATTTCCGTATAACCGTAGAGGGGGGGGGGGGGTTCAATACGGTCTTTTCGGCTTTTTATATGTTTAAATGACTTTAAGTCTCAAAGATTAAAAAGTGGTTTATACAACAACCACAATCACAATCACAACCAAAGTATATAAAGCTAGTAGAGTGACACCACGGTATATACTGGTTCGGGATGGGGGGTTTACACAACCCGACGGGGAAACACGAAACCCGATCTTTTTGGAGTGGGGCAGGGCAGGCTTATCGGGTTTTGGGGCGGGTTTATGGGTATTAACGGGGATTCTTATCGGGTTTGAAGTAGGGACAGGGCACACCATCCCCGCCCCGCCCCAAAATATATTTATACATATACATATATGCATATACATAAAATATTGTGATAGTTTTACATACTGAAAATATAATTCTCTAATTTTTGATAGTTTTTATCTTTGTAATATTTCAAATTGTAATAAAAGAAGCTTGTTTTATACCATAATATTCTAAAAAAGTTGTGAATTATTCCAATGCTTAATTTGTTATTAATGGGTTATCAATTCTTTAATTTTTTTCTATAAAATCATATTGTTAATTGTGTAAAAATAAGAGTAAATGAGGAACGACATGAGTATAATGGAACATCACGCTCAAAAAAGACAAACCGATAAGACCCCAATGAGGAATGGGGCGGGTTTGGGGGAGCATATTGCCCTAACGAGGCACCCCGATAAGATCCCCAATAGGGATTGGGGCGGGTTTGGGGATGACTTTTGTAATTGGGTTTGGGGATAGCCGTCCCGCCCCATACCCGACCCATTGCCATTCCTAGTTTACACCATCCATACGTCCAGTTGCGAATCCACCGATATGCACAAAGATTGGTGCTCACTAAAATGATCATGAGCTACTCCCCAACGGTATTCCGCCCTCGGAAACCACCCACAAGGACTCGTGATTCGACTTACCAAAAGACCACTAATACCATAAAGACTTCCCACCGGAAGTATCAAACCCCAACTAGATCCCCAATTCTAGGCTTGGTCACGTCGACACAAGACTTCCCTTACAACCAAATTGAATGATAGAATATTTGATTGTTTAATCAAGCCCTAACCTAACCTAGAGACTCGATTCTAGTAGAAAGGGTATAGATAAGAAGACGCTCGACACAATCACAAGAGTGGATTAGGTTCTTCTGATTCTTCCCTTGCAAGGAGATGTGTTCTTTCAAAGAATGTTATGTGAAAGATTAGAGAACACAAGTTAGAATTAGAGGATTTAGAGAAAAGAACTTAGAGATAAAGAATAATGGCAAATGGTGAGGAATACAAGAGGCAAGGTGGGGTAATTATAGGCCAAAATCAAAGTGAGAAAAATTTACTGAGGCCAGGGCGCTGCTGGCGTGTCGGAGCGCCGGGCTACCTGGAAATTTTTCTCATTTGGGTCTTGGTTTTTAAATACCTAACCTTGCTAAATCCTCAATTGTACTTCACACATTTAGACATTTACATTATTCATCCTCAAGGTCTACCAACTCAAAATAGCAATTTTATAAAATCATTTGTGAACTTTTTAAGTTCAAACCAATTATTAAAAAGAGAAGGGTAGAAGGGATAATTGGATAGGGGTAGTTTGGGTATTCCTCACATGGCATAGAAAAGAGAGAAAGAATATGCCATGGAATATTCCTTTAATTAGAAAGGAAGTGTGGTTGTTAGAGATAGAGAGAGGGAATAATTTGAATCTGAAATTCAAATGTGTGAGAGGGAAGTGAGAGAGTGAGGTTGGGTTAGAGTACAAACCATGGTTGAGTTAGATGAGATGATATAGTTAAGAGAGAAGAGAATATCCCAAGAATATGCTAAACTTGGAGAGGAGGGTGAGATGAAGGTTTGAGATGAGTTTGAGTGATTCGGAGGGATGTGATGGAAAGGAGCCTATGGTTGCATTTCAAATTTGAGTTTGAATGTGAGAGATGGAAAGATATGGTTGAGTTCGCATGGATGTAAAGGTGATTTGATGAGGATCCTAAGAGAGAATTCAAATTTGAAATATGAGGAGAGGTAGAGAGTGAGGGAGGTTGTATGTGAGGGAGTGAGTTGTGTGTGTGTAAGATTGAGTTGGAAGGATGGGATAAGGATGTGATAATGACAAGATGGGGAGCCTTTGGCTTGGATTCAAAATTTGAATTTTGAATGTTGGAGGTGAGAAGTGAGGTGGTTTGTGAGGAATGCTTATTTGTATTTGAAATGAATGGTGGGATGAAGATGATGATGAGGTGGTAAAATTTAAATGGTTAGATTGGAATGTTGTAAAGAGAATGTTTGGAAGATATGGTGTGGGTATGTAGGAGACAAGAAGTACATGTAAGGTACAAGAAATGTAAGGGAATATTAAGAGAATGTTGGGGATAAGATTTGGGATGAATTTGAAATGGTTGGAGGATTAGTTTGGTGTAGAGATTAATTAAAGGATTGATTAAGGATTAATCATTTTATCATTAAGAAAGAAAAGAATTGACAAAGATGATTATGGGTTATGTGTTGGATGAGAAAATCGAAGGTTACTTATAATCTCAAGTAACTCAACGTCGAGTATTCATAATCTCATAATACGTGAATTTCCACGACTCGATGTAATCAATAATCACCTTGATGCAAAAAGCTAAGTGCTTTGCATCATTGTAAAGCATATCCCATAATGGGAAAAGATGCGTTTACGCAAAAGGGACCTTTGACTTAGTTTGACCAATAAGAGAGTAAACCCGTTACGTGATTCGAGAGAATGTAAACACAGATTATGGTCATATGAATACTTTCACTTGATGTTACATAAAATATATAAATCCCCTTGGTTTAGAATAGCCTTGACTAGACGCGATTAGTAAAATACTTGAGTTGGCGTTTTGCCTAAAACGAGAGGTTGTAAATTTGGATCTCTATAATTCTAAAACTCGTTTCGAGTGTTACCAATGAAGCACATAACATATTCATAACTGTATTGAAAGATCATCATTTGTCGGGTAAGGGGAAAGCCGACTTTCAAAATCCGTCCCGAACCAAACAAAAGGCTGGCGCGCTGCTGGCGAGTCGAACCGCTGGTAGCGCACCAGGCCAGTTAATTGGACGGGATGATTTTATGCTAACATTTGTAATTTTATGTGTTACGAAGGTTTATTTGTCATAATTAAAACATAAGGTGGTCTGATTAATGTTGTCCCATCAATCTCCCCATTTTTGATGATGACAAATAAATTCCGAAAGCAAATAAAATTACAAATTGTAGCGAAGATTAAGAACGCCTTTTGTGTAGCTTGCGTCTTGACCTTGCCTTGCAATTTGGTGAAGCCTTGACCTTTATCTTGAATGAGTCTTCACCCGAGCTTGTGCTCTTTGCTTTTTTTCCCCCCTTTTTGGCGAATCAAAAAGGCGGGAGTACATATCAAGTCAGGTTTCGAACTTAGGTATGTGGGATATTATGGAGCTCATCTATTCAACCGAGTATGCTCCCCCTTGAATATAGCTCCCCCTAGATTGTTACTCCCCCTTGTTTCAAGGTGGGGATCCATGGGTCAAGAACCACACCTTTGCGGTGTCCTAACTACACAAGAAACAACCAACAACCAACAACCAACACACAAACAATCCTCTCATGTGGAAGTCCAAAATGGGTTAGATGACCATTTGGATACTTGCAACATGGGTTAGTACATAACATATAAGTATCTAGAAAGTACGCATACGCATAGAAGGATACACACAAAGAAGCAACCGTTCAATATAATAAACCAATAAAACAAGCATGAAACTTGTTCAACATGTTGGGTTTTGAGAATCTGCTGCTAAAGAAACTTACAACTGCTCAAGTAATTCAAAGAAAAATGTTCTAAGTATGTTTCTGCTGCTGGAATAACTGTTAATGCTGCTAGTGTATTTTACTGCTGCTGGGGATACTGAAGACTGTCAAGAAAATACACCAAGTGGTTATTGCTGCTAGCCATAGAATTACTACTGCTAGTTTATGTTTCTACTACTAGAGTATTATAGCCGGTTAGTGTTTATAGAATATCTTGAACCGAAAGTTATGCATTAGATAAATATAGAAAAGATATTTATGTTGTGTAGAAAGTCATTGTAAGTCAACTAGGACTCCTTAGACTATAAAAGGAGGTCCTAGGGCATAGAGTTAGATATGTATCATTAGAGAATTCGATTAACTTCATGGTTGTAAACCCTAATACTTTTGAGTATTCGTATTAAATATATTGAAGTGTTTTGTGATACAACTGTTTGTTATTCATTCAAAGTTCTTCTTAAGATTAAACATAAAATTCTGCATTGTGTTTAATAGTGTCTCAAGTCAGTTTATATAACTTAGTTGTTTTAGATTTATCTAATATAACTAAATCTTTACAAGCTAAAGAATTCGATCAAGTGCCTAACTAGGATCAACAAGTGGTATCAGAGCTTGTGATCTAGAAGTTGTGAAAAACAAGAACTTGTTTTCAAACTCAAGGTTGTTCAACATCTACTAAGGACATGGAGTCAGAATCTACACACATGGTTACTGCTTCAAATGTACCTATGCTCAAGTCTGGTAAGTATGAGTTCTGGAGAATGAGAATTGAGCAATACATTAAGATGACCGACTACTCTATGTGGGAGCTTGAGAATGGTGATACTTTACCAGAAAAGACAATTGATGATAAAGGTATGACCACAATAGTTCCTATCAAATCTGCTTAAGACAAGGCTCAAAGAAGGTTGGAGGTTAAGACTCAAAGTATTCTCATGATGGGGATACCTAATGAATATCCATTGACCTTTAATCATATTAAGGATGCTAAGTCTCTAATGGAAGCTATTGATCAAATATTTGAAGGGAATGAAGCTACCAAAAAGACAAAGAAGAACCTGCTGAAGCATCAATTTGAGAACTTTGCTGCCTCAAGTAATGAGAATCTTGATATTACTTATGACAGACTTCAGAAGCTTATTAGTCAACTTACACTTGTGCAAGTAATAATTCCTCAAGAAGATATCAATCTTAAGTTGTTAAGAAGCTTGTCATCATAATGGAGTATGTACACTGTGGTTTGGAGAAACAAACCTGATCTAGAAAAGATGAGTTTAGACAATTTGTACAACAATTTAAAAGTGTATGAACTAGAAGTCAAAGGGTCATCAAGTTCATCTTCAGGAGCACAAAACTTAGCTTTTGTGTCCTCCAACAATAAAGGTTCTAGCAGTACTCAGGAAACTTATTCTACTGCTCATGAAGTTAGTGCTCCTGGCACTCAAGTTTCTGCTGTTGGTTCTATAAACCTTGATAACTTGAGTGATGCTGCTATTTGTGCTTTCTTGGCTGAACTTACTACCGGTACTTAAGTTATGCATCAGGATTTGGAACAAATTGATCATGATGATCTTGAAGAAATGGATTTAAAGTGGCAGATGGCTATGTTGACAATGAGGGCAAGAAGATTCTTGAAGAAAACTGGAAGACAACTCATGATGAAAGGACAAAATAATATGGGTTTGATAAGACCAAGATTTAGTGCTACAATTGTCACAGGAAGGGTCACTTTGCAAGAGAATGCCGAGAACCAAAAGGCTAAGATTAGCAGAATGAAGAAAGCTCAAGGAAAGTTGTTGCTAAGAAATCAAAGAACTCAATAGCTTTGGTGTCTTGTTATGGTTTGGGTGATTATGATTAGGGTGATCAAGCAGCAGAAGGACAAAACTTTGCTCTCAAAGTTTATTCTTCTTCATCATCAAGTTCTGATTCTGAGGTATCTAATGATTCTGGTTGTTCATATAAATCTTGTCCACCAAGGCTATCGAAACACCATTGAGCTTAATCAAGGAGCCAATGTATCTCCCTTGCAATCTGACACCATCTGGTTGGTGCAAAGCGGATGTGCATTCCATGGACTTCGTTCCGAAGATCCAAACCAACATCTCAAGGATTTCCTTAAAATCGTTGATTCCATAGACCTTGATGTTGACACTCGAGAGATGACACGGTTGCATCTTTTCCAATTCTCTCTACGTGACCAAGTTCCTAAACAGAATTGCTTGAGAAATTAAGGGGGGTCTAAGTTCAGAAAGGCCGGATTCCACTAAATAAATCTAAGTTAGTAGAAGTACTTATTGACTCTTCCATGTTGTAGACCCACGAACTCTCGTAATCATTAGGTTACGGAATAGGACAATGTGGAAGATAGGACTAGACAAATTGACCAACTGAGTCTAGTCGAATTAAATCCCCAGATGAAACGATAGGATGCACTTAATAGAAAACGTAGTCATAACATAACAAGAGTAGTAATTAGGTTGACACTTCTCTCCCAACTGATATCTCTTTTACATTTAATTGCTTTTTCGTTTCATTTCTTTAGTTTAATTAACTAAATTACGAAACCCCATTTAAAACCAGTGACATTAGGACTAAGATTAAATCCGCACGCATAGCTCTTGGGACGACCTCGGCTTTTGATAACGTGGGATTGCGACCACGCAACATGTTTTACCTCTCAAGGGATCTTGAGAAGCTTGCAATCCTACCAGGCAGTGTACCTGGTCGGTGTAGTATAGTGTAGTGGTAAGTACGGGGGATTGATCGTTCTCTCACAGGGAATAGTGTTCGTTAGGTTAGAAAAACTACTCTAAAAGGTCTAAGGGTGAAGGAAGATTATTTTTGTATTTTTATATTTTTTATGAAAGCAAGTAAAATCTCGGGTTTTGGAGGAGTG
>LBNU01028448.1:43440-67832 GCA_014162995.1 Artemisia annua
TTTTTTTTTGCATACATTCTTACCCTACCATCCAAAATAATACATCATAGGGGCCTCGGTTCTTCCCTTACACTTGAACTTTTACATAACTTTACAGTTAACTATTCTAATGACTCGAATTAAGATAATTGAAAAACTTGGAGTACTTTTAAAATATTTAGCACATATGGGGGTAATAATGTTGTTTCCCCATTACTCCATTACACTAGTACTTTACCCATGAGTCCCAATCGTCCCAAAAAAATATGTACAAGGATATGACTCGACTTAGCAACCATGTAATCGATTAGATAATTAACAAAGGGTTTAACACAAATGTTGTCACAATAATGCACTAAAGGTGAGTGCATACAAGGTAGGCTAAGGCGATTTGGGTGTACATTTAAGTGGGGTGTAACAAATTCTCACTTTGATTAAGATGCTCAAAGATCGAAACGAAAGGATAGGCTTGGAGGGGTGTACTAGGGGTATCGTGTACCAAAAATGGGTACAACGCAAAGGATTTGGGAGAATTACTTGACCAATGTAGCCAATGTAATTATAACAAAAACACGGGTGTAAAAACAAAGGGTTAATCCTAATGCCTCTTATCATGTAGTAGATCTAACTACACGAATGTAGTCTCACTTGTGAATTTCAGATGGTCCTAACGCAAGTTCTAGAATCTAAATGCTACCGGTACTCACATCATAGCATCAAAGATGGATGCTTTTCCTACCAATTCTAGGGGTGAACCTCACATATTTGGGGTGGAAAATTTTTTAGTGGTACGGTTTTGTGCTAGTCATATAATTTTCTATCCATGAGACGCTCATTAAGACCAAAGTCTTACTTCTAAATATTGTAAAAAAATTTAAATTGGCGCTAAAATTGCCCTAACAAATATTTCTCTCGGTTTTATTACAAATTTACTATCAAACAAACAAAAATCAAGCGCAATTGTACTCTCTATGGTGCCTTCATTTACCCTCCTTACACTTAAACCGAACATTGTCCCCAATGTTCAAATAGAAGATGTAAAAGTAAATAAAATGAAAGAATGAAATCAAATACTCCCCTGATTCGTTTGATGTGGATAGTGAGGTAACATGGTTAGATCTTCTTCCAAGAAAGATGAACGCTCAAGGCTTCCCTTCCAAAATATAAATCATCTTCTTGTCCAAAATAACCTGTTAACCTGAAAAAAGAAAAAGGCCAACCTCGCATAAAATCGGCGGTATAATCTATAATAGGATATAATGCTTGTGGAATGAATATTTTTGCAGAATTCCTGGAGATTATTAAGTTAGAGAATTAACAAAACTTTTTATTTCCGGAAGAAAAACAAAATTTTCAAAAATTGCAGAAAATTATTGCCTGAGGCCGTCAGGTTGTAATGCCTGACGCCGTCAGAAATGATCTGACAGAATTTTCATGTTAAGTTTCCGGAAAAATTCTGGAAAAACTAGAGCTTACTTCCTGGAATTCCTGCAAAAATTCATTATGACTCGATACAAGCATTTGACTCAAACAAATACTAATATGTATGTTAATTTACATTGTTATGATTCATGTTCATTCGTTCTTATAAACCGATTTAGATTTCCCTTACACTTAGCTTTTGCAAAATACCTTTATATGTAGTTAAGACGAAGTTAAAAACAAAATAAAGCATTTTCACAAGTTAGTTTAAATCATGAATCAATAACAAGAAATATCATACATACGGAAACAAATAAAATCAAATAAACAAACAAACAAAACACACAAAGCTTGGGTTGCCTCCCAAGAAGCGCTTTTCTTTATTAACGAGTCTTGTAGTTAGACTCAAAGTCACCGTACATTACGTGACTTCATCTCGCATTATGACGTAACCTTGATAGATATAATTCTTATTATCTGGGTGATGATACCTCAATCGTTCCACACTCGCAGTTACTTCACCCCCTCCTTTGCTGATCAAGCTAACCATCCCATCTTGATATAGGCTTTTAATTGTGAATGGTCTGTACCACCAAGGACTCGGTCCATCGGTGGGTGTCTTTCTTTCTAAATGCCTTAGGAGCACTGAGTCTCCTTTCGTGAATCCAATGTGGCTATCGATCTGCTTCTCAACCTCCACAAAATTCCCCTTATCATTCTTACTTTCTCCTAACTCATTTTCCTTATAATTTTTAATCCTTGCCTCCCATGCAAGGATCTTTTCTCTAACATTACCCCGGAGCATACTAGGGTCCGCCTCCATATTCTTCCGTAGATTAGCTTCTTTTATATATTGTGGGATCGTTGGGAAGCTTATTGTTTTATTTCCCTTTTTGATTTGGATAGTATTACTCTCATAATCGATATGTGCCCTAGTAGTCGCGAGGAATGGTGATCCAAGGATTATTGGCATATTCGTCTCACTTCTCTCAACGATCATGAAATCGACCGGATACATGAATCCGGCAATGTTGACCAACACATCTTCTGCAACTCCTAACGGGTACTCATAAGAATGTTTTGCAAAGGAAAGTTTGGTACGAGTGATGGACGGCTGTTCATTGGTTAGTTGAGCGTAAACACATAATGGCATCAAGTTTACATCGGAACCTTGGTCAGCTACCGCATCCAGAAACTTGAGTTTTAAAATGCGGCATGGTATCTCAAAGACCCCGTGGAATTCTTGCTTTGCGACTAATTTCTGTCTTATGAGGCTCTCATACAATTGACCTCCGGGTAGTGCGTCAGATTCATCATCTGGTTTCGTCTCATTCGACCCCTTATTGGGCAGATGAGTACGTCGATAATTCCTCACCCAATCGGTTATGGTCTCCTTATTTATCTCGTGCTTTAGGTAATGCCTTACTTGTTGCGACTTTGGTGTTTCCACCAATTGGCTCTTACCCAAGGGTGCCTCCTTTTCGTCATCTGAATTGCAATTGCGGCCATTGGTGTTTTCCTCGTCGAGTGGGACGAGGTCAATCTTGCTGACTTCCATTCTCACCAACTTCTCCCTATCTTTATTTTCGCCCCCTCGGATGACGGAGATGGCATTCACAAATCTATTGTTGGGAAATTCAACCTCTTTCCGCACCAATACTTTTTCGGGAGCTTTTGTTTTTGTGAATTCTCTCAAAAGACCCATCAATTCCGCCATCTTTTCATTTACCTCCTCCTTTTGTTTGTACACGGCTTCCTCAAATTTTGCCAATCGTTCGGAGTGTTTTGACATGTATTCTTTCATTCGAGCTTCGAACATTGGACTAAGTTCCTGAGGTGGTGAGCTGGGGCGAGCATACTTATGGAAGGGTTTAGTGTCTTCCCTATAGGGTGATTCGGATAATGGTATCTGCTTAATGCTCGAAACCGAATTAACAGTTGCTCTTTGTGGACTCAAGGGTCTTTTTCGTTTCTCCATAAGGTATTCAACCCTTTTCTCAAGTTCACTGACGTCTTCCTCGGGGATTTGGTTGGCTTTATCAGGCGATGAGTATATGTTGACTGCCGCGCGCACATCGTGGGAAGTTTGCCACAATTCATCATCGTCGGATGCGAGCTCCTCAATGATTTCCCATGATATACTAGGAAGTCGGTCATTTTTCTAAAAACTAGGGGGTCTTCAAAGGGATCTAGTTCGGTGTCCCTAGCCAAAAGTTGTTCTACCGTTTGTGTTCGGTTTACAAATTCCTCTTCTAGGTAGAATGGGCGTTGGGGTCCTATAAAGTCTCCTTCTAACCATGGTCCGTATCTAGAGGTCTTTCTATCGGTTGATTCCTCAATGGTGTCGTAGGCATGTTTCTTAACATCATAAACCGACCAAGTTTCTCCTTCTCCTACCGCTATCTTGGATTCCTTGCAATCAATCATAGCACTAGCGGTGGCTAAAAATCCTCTTCCTATCAACAAGGGGCATGTAGGGTCGCTCACCATATCGAGGACGTGGAAATCGGCTAGAATTGTTAACTTCCCTATGTGAACTACCACGTCCTTTACTACTCCTACTGGGTATGCTACACTTCCATCCGCTAAACCTATTATTACCTCGGTTTCTTCTAGCTTTCCTAGCTTGAGGGTAGTGTAGAGAGGTAATGGAAGTAGGTTGAGGCTAGATCCAAGATCGGCTAATGTGTCGTAAGCTTCCGAATTACCGATCTTGCACGGTAGGACAAATAAGCCTGGATCTTCTAACTTCTTAGGTAGTTTGTTTCGAACGAAACTGTCCCTTTTTCACCTAATTTGAGCTTCTTCTCATATTTTTCTAAGAGGGCGTTATAGTAGGGGACTCGTTCTAACACATCAATAACCGGACGTTCAAGGTGGAGTTCCTTGAATTCTTCATCAAGGTCTTGAGTGGGAGGTGTTTCAACTATGTTGTTGACCGATTTGGTGTTAGATACCTTATTCTCATGGTCTTTTTGAGGGATGTGGGTTTGTTTGAAACACGTGCTCACGGTGTTGACCGAATAGTATTGTGGGCAAGAACTAGGGGATGAAACCGAAGAAATGGAGTTAACTTTTAGTTTTGGGTTCTTGACCGTGTCGCTCGGGAGGGAGCCCATCTCTCGGTCATTGAAAATCTTCAACAACGAATCGATTTTATCGGTCATCTCGCTTTGCCTTTGTTTGAACTCGGATTCAAACTTAGATATACGAGCTTCTTGAGATGTCATAAATTTCGACATCAATCCTTTGAAGTTATTGGTACTACCATAGTTGTTGGAAGGATTATTGTTGAAGGTACGGTTCGAGGAAGGACCGTTGGGTTGAAAACGATTAGGTGGGTTGGAAGAATTGTTTTGGGGCACGTTTTGGTTTGACTTCCATCTAAGGTTTGGGTGATTTTTCCATGAGGGGTTGTATGAATCACCGTAAGGGTTTGTCTCGGGTTTGAAAGTGTACCACTTGTCTCCCGCTCTGTCGGTACGCGAGGATGCGTAGTCTGCAAAAGCTTGTTCGGGGAGTTCCATGCAATCACGAGTGTCGTGGGGACCACTACATAATTCGCACGAAGAAGTGATTTTATTCACTTGGCTTGATGGGTTGGGAGCCTTGTAGGATTTCATGAGAAACTTGACTTGGTCTTCAAGTTTTATGATCCTACGGTTGGAAGTGCTTGAATTATTCGAAGGCAAAGATATTGCCTTGACCGTCTTATTCAAATCACGGGGATCATTCCAACTTTCGTTGTTATATAGAGAAAGACCTTCTAGGAGATCCCATGATTGTTCCGCACTTAGATCACGTAGCTTGCCACCGGCCGCTTGGTCAATGGTTTGCCTCGTGAGGATATTGATATGGTCATAGAAGATTTGGACTTNGCTTCTTTTGAGACTTTGTCGTTTTCTTCACTTTTATGCTCCAAAAACGTCCAAATTAGCATGTTTTTCAGAATTCTTCTCAAAAGTACCTAAATGACAAAAGGAACGATTTAGGGCAATATTTGATCACATTTACTCAAATTAGGGCTTAAATGACCCCTTAAAACGGGTACACTTTTCGTCTCATCATAAGGGTTCGCGAAAAAGGATTAAGAGAAGTGTTGAGTGTTCAATAAATCCAAGTGGGAAGCGTAGGAAAAACTGTAGATTCTGCAAATTTAGCATGAAGGATCATGATCAGATGAAGTGCAATGCTATCAGAGCTCAAATTGCCGCTAAGAAGGCTAGTGATAAAGTTGCTATACAGAAAAGCAAGCAAAAGGCGAGGTTGGCCGCTAAGAAGGCGAAGTTGTCTAACAAGAATGCTTGTGTAGTTACTTAGTTACTATTTCACTTTTTTTTATATCAATATAAAAGTATCATTCATCAATATGAAGTATCGTTCGTCAATAAAATGATTTATTCATTTGTTCATCAATATAAAAGTATTGTTAATCAATAAAAAATGTTGTTCATTTGTCTGTCATTAAAGATAGTTGTTCATTTTTTTCATCAATATAAAAGTGATGTTCGTCAATAAAAAAGTGATGTTCATCAGTAAAAAGAGTTGATGAACAACAAAATATCATAATGTTAATCAGTTCATCAATTTTCTAACAAAAAAACTATATTATTCATCAGTTATTTTAGGTTCATCAGTTATTATAGGTTCACCAGTTATCATAGTGTTCATCAGTTGTCTAAAAGAAATCAAAATGTTCGTCAGTTAAGGTCATAATGTTCGTCAGTTAATCAGTTAGTTGTTGTTCATCAGTTAGTTTGTTCATCATTTAATATTTGTTCATCAGTTAAAAAAAATCTAAAAATAACAAAAATAGCAAAAAATGTATTGTAGTACATCAATTAGTGCATTTAAATGTACTTGTATAAGAAAATTTTCTTTTAGGCTTTTTATCAAACACTTTGTGTGCGCTAAATATGACTAAGACGCCATCTTTAACGTACGATATCTCACTCATATCATATCGGATTAGAGTGATTCAAATTTCGGGGTAAAGAATGGCCAAAAATCTACAACTTTCGTGTTTTAAGTTTTGCATAATTCGGCCATTTAACTAGACAAAATTAGAGCCGAAAATGCCGAAAATTTCAAAAAAATCAACACCCACTTAAAAGGTTGAAAAAAAAAAATGCGATTCATATATCAAAATGCATACCATATTAAACATAATTAAATTTTAAAAATTATGGTGAAATCGATTTTTTGTAAAAATTTATTATTTGAAAGTTATTTACGTTTAAAGTTTGTGGTGGAATTAAAAAACGAGTTAAGATGACTAATATACCCCTAACTGAAAATACTAACAAAAAAAGGGAGGAAGGTTCCATCTTCACCGTTAGATAGTCTTGCTTATTGATCCAACGTCCCAAATTTCTTTTTATGCTTTTTAATTTTGCTCCCCTTTGCAGGGATCGCTACTCAACAGGGGTTTAGTCGTTTGTTTCATATTTTAATTAAGTCGTGTTTTTTTTTTGTATTAAGTCCTATAAAATTAAAGTGACTGTCTGGATATATGTTGTCTATTTATAGATGAATAAATCGTTGTTTGTTTTGTGTGCTAAATAAAGTGTCTAAATTAGAGAAATTAATTATTGTTATATCCTTTTATATGAAACAAGTATTGAACAGGGTCGGCCCGTGAATTTTGGAGGCCTATGCTAGCATCAAAATTTAGGCCTTTTTAGTCACATGAAAGATTTATATACGCAAAAGTACTAAAAAGATAGTTAAAGATCCATTAAAACAACAATGTTTAACGAAATTATATATATTGCACTGGTAATGTTAAACCACCTATAAAGGCTTTAGTTATAGAGCATATATAAGCTATATCAGTCCTTAAAAGGAAATTTGACTTTTCTTAAACTTTGTCTAAAATCTTGATTGAAATAAAACTGAAACATTAGATTAAAATTGTCATATGTAGAAACTATTTGGTGCATAATAAAATTTTCCCAAAGATATCGTCTTCATTACTCGCATGACATCCATAACCTCTTTTTCTGCCATTACTTTTAAATCGTTTAAAACTCGTAGATTTTTAACTTAGATTCCTCAAATTCAGTGTAAGTTAAGTTTACACTACACTTTTAATCATCTATTTTACGTGAAAAAACGAACAAAAACACCACGGATCATTACAAATCATGAGGCCCACGATCATATGTCAAAGAACCAAACCTTTGATTATCGTGTACTAGCTAGCTATGGTACGTTCAGCAGGTGCCACATAATTTTGAAACTATAGTTAGATTGATTATTTGGATGCAAAACCAAGTAATGCAAAAAAAGTTTAGTCGTACAACCACTTAATTATGCATAATCGAATGTAAAAACATAATTATTCATATTAAAAGGCTGAGGCATAAAAACCAATGTAATTCATCTGGTATCTAAGTTGAGTACATGAACTTAGGGGTTGGATCATTATATGTCATAAAATTTCAAATACGCACACTTTGATGATACCCCAAAATGCGATATGTGCCATTACTTATGTGATGCATCACTGGAATACTTTTTGAATGTTTGTAACACTAGGTGAAACAAATTTTTTGTTCATGTACTTAGATAGGACAAAAGTCAAAAAGCATATTACATTGCTATATTATACATCTTAAACACTTTATTTTATGTATAGAATACTATGACAAGCATGCTTTGCGTACTCAGCGAGAGAATCAATATATAGATTTTTGAAAAACCAAGTATATTGTGTTGTTCTTGGAGCACATGACTCTTGTTGTCTTGTAGCATGTTATTTAGCTCTTTCAAACATTTATTCATCGCGGCAGTTGACAAACATAAGGTATCAAGATTCACGATTCTGCACTCACTTTTATTGTTCTCTAATGGTATATAGTGCAAGATAGTAAAAGATTTCTATTGATCGAATGGTTACATCATGAGATTGTATGACTATTTATAATAGACAAACAGATATAGCAACAAGCAACACAATATAACCCTAAACCTAATGGACCTTAAACTCATAATTTGGCTTAGGCTCTAACCGAGTGAAACACTTCCCCGTGGTTTGAACGGGAGGGTTCCAAACACACAAATCGGATAAAATGTTGAAATCTTTTTCTTTATTTTTTTCTTCATTTGAATTATGTTTGCTTCTTCCTTTTGTTTATTTGCACGAAGGTAGAGTTAAATTCGGTGGGAAAGTTGTACCTTGCTTGACGGCTTCCTCCTGATTGTCATTTTTTTTGCACATCATGGCTTGCGGTACCTTAGGTAAGAGCGACAATTTGTAATCAACTATTCTCGAAAACAACAATGATTAAAACAAAGAGTTATGTTGATAAGACAATAGGGTCCCAAGACAATATTAGTTTAATTTACTTATGGCTAAATTCACATTGTTTGTTGGTTAGAAGTTATGTCATACCAAAAAAAAAAAAAAAAAAAAAAAGTCTAATTGAAAAGAAAACTATAAACCGGTATAAAATAAATGGATCGGGATCCCACTAAATCAACGGCAAATAGCCGATGGCTAGAGGATAATAAATATATGGTGATGGTGAGTTATAATCTAGAGCTCTGATACTATAATAATTGATAAATATAAATTATGCATGGTCTAGGCCTATAATTCATAAATCTATACAATGAGCCTAATATATAAAATATAGTTGCTTGCAACACTTGGAACATTGCCTCCTCCTCCAGTTGTAGGCCCTACATGTGTAGGCGACCTTCCCCACGTAAAATACATATAAATTTACATGATTCACATCTTATATGACATAGTTTTGGTTGGTTGTAAAGTGGGGTTATCCTTTTATAACTATTAGGTCTGCGATAGATCTCATGTACTCCTCGTTGACATTGAAGTTGTCGTAATCACAAGCTCCACTGTGCGACTTACTGGTTTGTTACATAGGTCTTGAGTAGTGGAAATGGTTGTTGGGAAGGCTAAAACAGCTTCATAATATCCCAAAGTCAGTGGTGGAGCCAGGAAATAAGAACATGGGGCCAAAAAAATTATGACTTCACAAAAATCGATCACAAAAAAAATAATTAAAAAAAATAAAAATAAAAAATGTACTGCACAAAACTAGCTTATGTCACGTAAAAATTACAGCCAAATAATAACCTATATCATTTAAAAGAGTAGCTAATTTGCAAATATAAGATGTAAAACGTGAGCAAAACTACAACTTATATGGTGCGAAAAAACAAAAAAAATTAAAATAAATAAATAAATAAATAAGCTAATATTATGAAGAAAAAAAATGACGAAAATAAAAATTATGTGTATCCTTAGAAAGAAACTATAGCAAGAGACATGATCTTTGGCAAATTAAAAACTATTTTTCCAAGTAAAAAAAAATACAAAAGAATCAAATTATATTTATTTAGAAAAGTGTGACATCTATGTGACATCTAGTTTAAGCAAAAAAAATAATAATCGTATACAATATCATCAAACATTTACAAAGATTTGAATTTTCTTTTATAGTATCCTTGCATATTACATCATAACAAGACAATTAAAAATTCACAAATATGAAATTAAGAATAAAACATGGAGCACTAAAAGTCACACACTATGGACTTGATTACTCAATTGGAATCAAATAATTAAACCACAAAATCATACAGCATGATTATAGATCATAAACATAATAGAAGCAGAAAGGGTATTGAGTTTTCGATTGTTCGTATACAAAAATGGAGAAGTCGAGAAGGTTGTGTTTTTGCATATTTGGGCCTTTTAATGGTTTTAGAAGGCTTTTTTTTATTGGACTTAAGATTGGGTTGAGGGAAACTTTCAGTTTGGGTCGAGGGCAACCCGGAAACAAGGCCTAATTTGCTGAAAATTTACATTAGATAATTATGTCATTGGACAAATGGTAGAGGCACTGCCCCCTCCCTCTTTCACTTGCATCCGTCCCTGCCCAAAGAGATAGGAGGGTTGAACTTAGAATGTGCATTTACGTCATACATACCTGTATCTCATCTAGATTAATGATTCTCTAACACCATACAAACTATAACGTACATAGTTTTAAAGACAAATTTGTAGAAATATTAACGTGATTGTGATACTCCGTGGCATCCTAATAATCAAAATATATGTTTTTATTACCGTATACAATAGTAGTAATATCAAATGCACGGTTTTGCACACTCGATAAGTGCATGTGAGTTTCCCCTGTCATAATAGGCGATTCCATTAGTTCCAAATATGTGATTTCATGTTAAGTTTTGAAATCAATAAGATAAGAAATTCCACAATGTATATATACTCACAAGTAAAGCAAATCAAATCATATTTAGACATCGATATACAATGTTTTCAATAAGAAATGGATATAAATAACTAAACCAAATTTGATTAAAGTTAACAAAAAATTTAACTTAAAACCCCATGCATGCACGGGTATTATAACTAGTGATATGATACAACAAAAGAATAGTCATACAACCACTTAATACTGATGCATAAACAAACGTAGCAACATTTTATTTAAAAGCTTTATAATTAAACATGTTATGTAGTCTCCTAGTGAATGATCACAACATGCATGGCTTTCAAATTTTGGAAAGTGTCCGTAATTTGTGTTCTTGGAGAGCTTGATTGTAGTCGTTATCTTGCAACATGTTATTTAGCTCGCTCAAAAATTTATTCATTACAACGCTTGGCAAACATATAGGTACCAAGATTCCACGCTCACCTACGGTGTTATAAAATGGTATATAGAAACTACTACTACTTGGGGGATCACCAGCAACCCCTTCAGAAGTCCCAGCATAGATTGCCTTCCCCCACCCAAAATCAATATCTTGAAATCCCACATGAGTCAAATTCGATATGGAATAGCTTCGAACATTTGTAAGGCAGGGTCGTCTTTTGATTACCATTAGGTCTGCAATAGACCTCATGTACCCTTCTGTGACATTAGATTTTGCATTCATTACAAGTTCCAATGCGTGCTTAATGGTTTGTTACATAAGTCTTGAGCTGTGGAGATAGCAGTTGAGAAGGCCAAAACATTTCCATAGTATCCTAAAGGGATAGGAGGGTTGAACTTTGAACGTGCATCCATGATGCATATGATACGCATGTCCTCCTCAGGTTTAGGCTGTAAAGCAATGGTGCAACAACGCCAAATGCTAGCTGTTAGCACGTCAAAGGTGGAACAATGTTGTAGGTGCATTGGAGCAAACCTACGTAAGGCAGTAACCTCAGCAGGTCCAAAGAAGAATGATCTCTGTGTCATGTCATCCGATGAGATGGTTGTACCTTTGGTGTCAGCCACTTCATCGTACTCACGATGATTACATGTCACACGTGGTGGATCTCTTGCAGAAAGCAACTCTCTTTGCCACACGGGCAATGTTGAAGGTGTTAATGCACCAGAGCCATTTCACTCCATGCTGTCATAAATTTTACGATTCCTGTTCCGTCACACATTGTATGGTTCCATCGTAGAGCAAAGATAAAACTTCCACATAAAAGTCGTGTAACCTATCCATCAAAGTAATTCTTAATACTCATTTTGTTCCATAATATCTTTAGTTTTGTCTTATATTTATTGTAGAACACTAGATAACATCACAAACACGCTCATACATGTGGTTATGGTTCGTTATTCATAAGAAAGAAATGAAAGAAATGTAGAGAGAGAAAGTTAGAGAGAGAAAGAGATGAAGCCTTAGAGAGAAAACCAAAAAAAAGAAAAGAAAATGAGATTATAAGAAGGCTTACCCTCTCCAAGGATGGAGAGGGTATTTATATGTACATGGGTTTTGCCACTTGGGCGTGCCACTTGGGCTGCGGATCAGGTATACAGTGGGTAAAGACCCGTCCTTCTTCCGCGAATTAATCTACTTCTAAACTACGTTTAACTAACTATTGTAATCCGATGATTACATGTCACACGTGGTGGATCTCTTGCAGAAAGCAACTCTCTTTGCCACACGGGCAATGTTGAAGGTGTTAATGCACCAGAGCCATTTCACTCCATGCTGTCATAAATTTTACGATTCCTGTTCCGTCACACATTGTATGGTTCCATCGTAGAGCAAAGATAAAACTTCCACATAAAAGTCGTGTAACCTATCCATCAAAGTAATTCTTAATACTCATTTTGTTCCATAATATCATTAGTTTTGTCTTATATTTATTAAAAAAATAAAAAAATAAACTTCACCTAGATTAATAGCAAAGTCGTGTAACCTATCCATCAAAATAATATAATGTGTCTCAATATCACAAATTATAATTCATAATACTCATTTTGTTCCATAAAATCTCATTACTTTTGTTTTATTATCACCTTTAAAAATAATAATAATAATAATAATAATAATAATAATAATAATAATAATAATAATAATAATAATAATAATAATAATAATAATAATAATAATAATAATAATAATAATAATAATAATACTAATAATAATAATAATAATAAATAAATAAATAAATAAAAAACCTTACAATTGACTGGTTTTTGTTTTACCGAAGTTAGGGATCTCGTGTGCATATTGTAAAAGTGACTTTTTTTTTCCCTTTCAAATTAGTCATTAACAAGGTGTAGGAGCCCGCCGCGTTGCGGCGGGGGCATTTTGCTATATTTTGTTGCTGCTGCGAGTGTGAAACCGGCAATGTCGAATGGAACAGTTGTCGGAAACTTAGTACTAATGTTGCAACAGTTGTCAAATATGAAGTTTTTGTGCAACACATTTTTAGATATTTTCCTTTTTTGAGAGGTTTTTTTTGCATTTAATATATTATTTTCCCTTTGAAATATACCAAGACTTTGTCATTCAGTTCATTTCAAATCATAGAAATCATAGATTTCCTTACAGAGGCTATTTAAAATGTTGAAAACCTTATCAGGCATTCAGGAGTAGCGTACATATAGACTCCATCAAAGCTAATGCTTAAATAAAAAATTTAACGGGCCTGCCACAGTTTTCCAACATTGGGCTCCGGATGGACTCCCGTAATTACTGAATATTTAATATGGTCGGTACACGAGCTTTAGTATATATAGAGAACGAGGATGTGGCGCCCGCGCTTCGCAACGGATGTTATTAGCACAATCTGATACATAGTGAGATGATTAGTGATCTAGTTAAGAAGTCATATGTGTACATAATCACCTTCATGGGCACAATCTACACACACATAATAAACATGTGAAGAAAAGAATAGAAACAATATTTATAAAAGAAAAGATAATCAATACATAAATCCTAAAAAATATCAAATATTAAGGCTTAAAGCCATAAATTACCAACATACTTTCCAAAATTTTCACATGTTACCAATATGGTATGTAAAAGCTCATTATTACCATCCAAACTTTCAAATTGTGAACAATATCACCATTATCACCCTCATAAGCTTGCATCGTTAGTCCTTTTTACCAACGGTCGTTAGTAATTAACTGAAAATTTTGTTTCCTTATGTTTTCGTACGTTTCTACACGTTTTCGTCCGTTCCTACACGATTTCGTCTATTTTTACACGGTTTTTGTCCGTTCTTACATGCTTTCATCCGTTTTTACATGTTTTCGTCTGTTTTTAGACGTTTTTGTTTGTTTTTTCACGTTTTCGTCTTACAGTTTCCGTCCGATTTTACACGTTTTCATACGTTTTTGCACATTTTCGCTCGTTTTTACACATTTTCATTCGTTTTTACACGTTTTCGCCCGTTTTTACATGTTTTCATCCTATTTACACGTTTTTGTCCGTTTTTTCACGTTTTCGTCAGCTATCATTCATTTTTACACGCCTTCGTCAATTTTTACAAGTTATCGTCCGTTTTTACAAGTTTTCGTTTGCTTTTACATGTTTTCTTCCGTTTTTAACATTTTTGTTTGTTTTTAGACCTTTTCACTGTTTTCACACGTTTTCTTTCGTTTTTGCAAGTTTTCGTCCGTTCTTACATGCTTTCGTCTGTTTTTACACGTTTTCGTCCGTTTTCATTTGTTTTTACACGCTTTCATCCATTTTTACAAGCTCTCGCCCGTTTTTACACGTTTTCGTTTGGTTTTACATGTTTTCGTTCATTTTTGCACGTTTTTGTCTGTTTTTACACATTTTCGTTTGTTTTCAGACCATTTCGCTCGTTTTGAGACGTTTTCTTTCATTTTTGCAAGTTTTCGTCCGTTCTTACACGCTTTTCTCCGTTTTACACGTGTAAAAACGGGCGGAAACGTGTAAAAACGGATGAAAAGGTGTAAAAACGAGCGAAAATGTGCAAAAACGTATGAAAACGTGTAAAATCGGACGGAAACTGTAAGACGAAAACATGAAAAAACAAACAAAAACGTCTAAAAACAGACGAAAACATGTAAAAACGGATGAAAGCATGTAAGACGGACAAAAACCTTGTAAAAATAGACGAAATCGTGTAGGAACAGACGAAAACGTGTAAAAACGGACGAAAACATAAGAAAACCAAATTTTTAGTTATTTACTAACGACCGTTTGTAAAAAGGACTAACGATGCAAGCTTATGAGGGTGATAATGGTGATATTGTTCACAATGTGAAAGTTTGGATGGTAATAATAAGCTTTTACATACCATACTGGTAACATGTGAAAATTTTGGAAAGTATGTTGGTAATTTATGGCTTTAAGCCAAATATTAAAGCAATACCCATATTTCGCATATATCTCATCAATTTAAACTACTCTATATTAATAACGCAAATAGGTATAGAAAGTCACTCGTAAATATTGTTGCATGTACAAAAAATCTTACTAATAGTCTACTAATAATCTACTATCACGTCCCAAAAATGATAAAATAAATAAGGAACTTGACGTTTAGTAATTACTTTTTTAGAAGTAAAAGTATATGTGAAAAATGTAAAAGAGTCTACCCCTTTAAGGTTTATTTATTTTTGTCCAGGTTATTACCCCCTTAGTTTTACAATAAACTTTGATGGACCCAAAATAAGCCCAAAACCCTGTGTCAACAGGCTCCCACCTTTTTTGAATATTTTATGTTACTTTGGGATGTGGTCCTCTGTGAAATGTATTATATAGACAATGACTTTTTTCTATTTGAACAAAAGTTTTTTTCCTGGTCAAGTCTTTGAAGAATCACTTAATGAAATAATCTCTTTACATCTATAGTCATTTATACTAAAGAAAGGTACATAAAAGTTTTCGCAAGTTTATTTTGCACTGAGGAAATGACTTGATCAATGAAATTTTTTTGTAAAAAAAATCTTTAAGAAGTAAACCCATTGTAGATGCTCTTAATCATTAATTTTAATACACAGGTTTTAAAAACAAACATACTTCTAATTTAGTATTCGTCTTTTAAAAAAGCATCGTAAACCATCAATAAGCTACTACGTATGTGCACGAATTATAGCTACTTAAATCATGATCCCGTGTAATATATTGAGAGGGAAAAATACCCGTGGAGGAAAATACATTTAAAATAAATAAAATGTCCCCTAGTTTTATAGCATTTGCTTCAACCATATTTAATTTCTTTCCATATCATTCTCATGATGTCAATATAGCAAACATATAATTTCCAAAAAATTAAAGTTCACCTGGATTAATAGCAAAGGTGTATCAAGGATGCCACTAGAGCCAGGAACATCACAGAGGAGCTCTTTCATACATGGAAACGGTGGGTGGAGCCCCTCTCCAAACTGCTTTAGTATGACATCCACCTCAGCCTCGATAAACAACACACCCTCACCCGTGCAATCCACCATCAGCTTCCTCGCGGGACCTTCTTTTAGCCTACCAGCAAAAGGATAGTAAAACACTAGCACCTTAGCCAAAGCCTCCCTTATCACATTTGCAGGATTTTTATTTCTCATTTTGGGATTCTCCCGATAAAAATGAACTATCGGTATCTGAAACTGAAGGCTTTCTTGATCATCAATGTCTGAGAGAGGCTTGAGTTCTTGAGGCGTGGGTTTTGCCGGAATGATGAGCTCCGGTGCTAGTCTTCGTACTTTAAAAGTCAAAGTGGTGTGGCTTTGTGCCATATCTAGTGTAGCTTTGTTTAGAATTTTGTATGAACGTGCATGATGATATATGCTACAATGATGGTGAATTTATAGTAGTGTTTAAAACTTGAGGAAAGAAAAACCGGTTTATGTATGTGTACAGTAGTGTCGATTCTGGGATGACCAGATTAGTTGGCGTAAATCTAAAGATTTGATTTCATTTGATTTAAGGTTTGAATTGTTTGTTAATTAAGCTATTTATTTACCATAAATAGATAGGCCATTTTTATTATGTAACCAAAAACACAATTCAATAATAATACTCTTATATTTTAAGTAGCTTATTTAAAAAAAACATAAACATAATCTACTCGTAATCTTGTGTACCAAGCATGCCCAAAGTGTTTGAATAGCTTGTTAATTAAGTTATATATTCAATAATAATAATTTACTACTTTACATCAATATCTATTTGTCAAAATAGTTGGGCTTCTTAAAAAGGTTGCGTTATATTGCGTTGTGAAATTAGGCTTCTCGAATTGATTATGCTCGTAGTTTTCGGCAACTTTGGTATTAACGACTTCTATATGATTTAATGACATTTATATAGCTGAGTGGTGTTTTTAGACTTTAAGCAATTGATTTTGGCCTCTATAGACTACCTGTATGTATATGTATGTTCAAATTAATGTTGGCATTAATATTGTCGACTAAAAGAGAACGCAACAATCAACATGATACGACCCGGTTAGGGATTGTATCGGGATAGGGCACCATTTCAAGCGGGCGCGAGCTCCTTAAGAATATTAGAGAAGAAAACTAGAGATATTTTATTAGACAAATCATACTTTTCATTAATGAATGACGCGGTATATAAATACCAAATAAACCCTAACTTGTATCACAAGTCGATACAAGATAAACTCACAAAATAAAAGATACTTTCCTAGATAATGACTCACATGACTCTTTCCTAATAGGACTCGAATACGACTAAATAAAAGATAGTTATCCAAAGGCGTATCATTCCCCACTCCTTCGGAAATCACCTTGTCCTCAAGGTGTTGCTTCAAAGTCTCGCCTCATGTAGTTCCAGGATCCCACACCTTCACTTGTAGTTCACCCTCTTTTGGATTATAAGAAAACGGCATAAAGTGCATAAAAAAGCTTTGCCAAGGTTGTCCATAATTTACATGACTAGTGTCCAAATTCAGCCCACCATATACAACTTTATTCTGCCCAACTTGAATCACAACATAAGACTTTGATTTCACCCACACGAGAGGCACCTCATCTCTTTTCTTTCTCTTAATGGTTTCCAATGGATGTGGTTCAACAGTAGTTTTAGGTGGTGTTGTCAACAAAGGTAGTTTAACGACAGTTGTATGTTTCTGGTTTTGCGATCCGTTGTTGCTACTACTCACTTTGTTGCTGAAAGAAGACAACCGTTGATCCTCAAAACGTGCTTCTGTTATGCGGACCAAGGGTAAGGCTTCTCCCAAAGTTGTAGGATTCAACCTCAACAGTTTCCAAAGTTGTAGGTCTGTGAAGCGTGCTTCTGTTGCACGAGCTAATGAAAAAGCTTCGCCTAAAGTTGTGGGGTTTGACGAGTGCGCATTGTAGAGCTGGTTTAAGTTCAGAGATATAAAACGATTTAAGTAAGTTTTCAGAGATCCCCATAACTCGATTTATAAGTACCTCAAACTCACTCTGATATTCGGCAACGGTACCCATTTGCAAGAGCTTAGATAGTGTGTCCAGATCGCTGCTGCCCGATGCCATGAACAGTATCTCGAAGAATAAAAAAAATTGTTCATCGGTACTGTTCATCAGAGTACTGTTCATCGCGGGTACTACTCATCGAATTTTTTTTTGAGTTATTAATCACTTGATTATTATTCATGGCATCAGGCGGCAGCGATCAAGACGTGGAATACGCACTTTCTAAGCTTTTGCAAATGGGTACGGTGGCCGAATATGAGAGTGAGTTTGTGGTACTTGCAAATCGAGTAACATGGATCTCTGAATCTTTACTTACATCGTGTTATATCTCTGGACTTAAACTGGATCTACAGTGTTTACTCTTANCAGGCGGCAGCGATCAAGACGTGGAATACGCACTTTCTAAGCTTTTGCAAATGGGTACGGTGGCCGAATATGAGAGTGAGTTTGTGGTACTTGCAAATCGAGTAACATGGATCTCTGAATCTTTACTTACATCGTGTTATATCTCTGGACTTAAACTGGATCTACAGTGTTTACTCTTACGGTCAAATCCAAAAACTTTAGACGAAGCTTTTTCATTAACCCGTGCGGCGGAAACACACTTCACGAACCAAGATATTTGAAAATGTTTTAGGTCCAATCCTTTAACTTTGGGAGAAGACTTCTTCAAAGCTCGTATCACCGAGGTTCGTTTTGAGACAATTGCAAAGGAAGATAAAGAGCACATCGTTGAAAAGAAAATAGATGTCATTCTACCATTAGAGGATGAATTTGCTTCACCTAAGGCTGAAGGGTCATTGAATGCTGATGAGTATATTGGAGTTGAAGAGGTTGTGGGTGGTGGCGAAGCGCTTAAGGTTGGCGAGGATGAGTTGAATAGAGTGATATCGACACTTAAGGATGGAGGTGGTGAATTTAATAGTCGTTTGGATGAAATTAATTTGAATTTAAGCGAGGAATTAGCGGACTCTCAATCTGCATATTCTTCGTATCACCTTGAGGGCAAGGTGATTTTTGAAGGAGTAGGGAGTGTTATGGCATGGGTAGCGGAAGACGGAAGAATGGTGTTGTGTTATGTCCAAGGCAAAGGAATACGAAAGAAGAAAAAGGTGAAGGCTGTAATTCAAAGAAGATTATGGGATCCCAGATTATGCCAATGTTGCAGGAGGACTGACTGCCCAAACGACTCAAGAAGTCCAAACGTATGGTATAAAGATTATGTCATATAATCTATCTTTATTTACGTGTCTTTGTTTAGGACTGTTTTCATGTTTATTTAGGAAAGTCAATTAAGAATGTTTTAAGACAACACCTTGAAGGGAAAGTGGTTTTGAAGGAGTGAGGAATGATATGCCTAGGCCCGAGCCCATTGCGTATTTAGGTATTAGGGTTCTTTGTCTTATAACTACTCTTGTATTTAGGTATTAGGGTTTTGAAGGAGTGAGGAATGATACGCCTGGGCCCGAGCCGATGAACAGTACCCGATGAACAGTACCCGATGAACAGTTTTTTTTTTTTTTTTTTTTTTTTTTTTTTTTTTTTGGAACCCTAATCATAAGCCCTATCAACGAGAGCTCTCAATGAAAGTACCAATTGATACGACCCGGTTAGGGGTTGTATCGGGATAGGGCACCACTTGAAACGGGCGCGAGCTCCTTAAGAATATTAGAGAAGAAAAGCAGAGATATTTTATTAGACAAATCATACTTTTCATAATGAATAACGCGATATATAAATACCAAATAAACCCTAACTTGCATCACAAGTCGATACAAGATAAACTCACAAAATAAAAGATACTTTCCTAGATAATGACTCACATGACTCTTTCCTAATATGATTCGAATACGACTAAATAAAAGATAGTTATCAAAAGGCGTATCACAACAGATTTTACGTTATGTAAAATCTAACAAACATCCGAAGCATTTAAACTGTTCATACTTGATAACATAATATTTGATTATCGCGCATATATATACTAGACAAACTTTCAAGATCGTTAGTTTGAAGTTACATTTTGATTGATTATTTGGAAGCGACACTGTATAACACATCATAGCTCGAGTCGTGCAACCACTAATCATTTATTCGTAAAAGAGTTGCAACAACATTTTGTTACATATTTAAAACTCGCTGAGAAGATGCCATGAGTAATCATCTAGAAAATCACATCATAGATGTTAAATTTTGGATGAAGCAAGTAACATTTGTTGCTCTCGGAGAATATGATTAATGTTGTTGTCTTGCAACAACATGTTGTTTAGCTCTTTCACAAATTTATTCATCGCGGCACTTGGCAAACATATAGGTACTATGATTTTAGACTCACCCTTATTATTTAAGGAAGGTATATAGTAGCTAGCAAGACCTGGGATATTGCTTCCTCCCCCATTGGCGGCACTTGCGTAGGCCGCCTTCCCCCATCCAAAATCTGTTAGCCCATACTGTTGTGTTGTATTGTTGTAACGGGCTCAAGCCCAAGTATAGAATATCCTGTATATTGCTATATATTTGTCCGATGTAATTGTGATAAGAAATCAATCAAATCAATTCATTCTTATCATATCAATCACATTCACTGACATACAGGCCTAAGATACTGATCCCCACTAAAACCCTAAAAACCAAATCCTCCTATATCGTTCATCCATTGTTTTGTGTTGTTGATTTATGCTTGGTCATAAATCCATACGTAAATCCATTTGTTATTCGTGCTAAGGTCACGGATCAAGTTATGTTAGTTTACTTTCTCTCCTCAGCTTTCTTTTTTACGTATTCCCTCCAACAAACCCTAATCACCACACGACACCATGACTGAAAACAATAACCCTCCTGCTGTCCCTCTCTCGGAAAAAATTCTCGGTTGTCACCCATCACCATCTCTTTACGTGAGTTAACACCATGACTGAAAACAATAACCCTCCTGCCGTCCCTCTCTCGAAAAAATTCTCGGTTGTCACCCATCACCATCTCCTTACGTGAGTTCCCGTCAAGCTAGATCTCGACAACTAGAACTTTGGATCGTGGGAATTCTTCTTGGAACAACTATGCTTTAGTTACGAAGTGCTTCGATAAATACATGGTGCTGCCGAATCTTCGTCTACTGATCCCACTCCTTTCAAAACCGAAGAACTTAAAGTCGATAAGATTGTGCTTTCATGGATATTCGCAACACTTTGAAACTCGCTTCAATCACGATTGGTGATGGCACGTCGCGTGGGATCTCACAGCCATTTTCAAAGATAACAAATGATATCGCACGAACGCCCTAAAGGCCGAGTTGTGATCCATCAAACAAGGTGACCAAAGCATGGAAGCCTACTTTGGGAAGCTAGAGTCAATTGCTACAATCCTTGCGACTCTTGATGCTCCGGTTAATGATGAGGATCTCATTCACTATGCGCTCCGATTATGTGAAAATAAAATAATGGCTTTCACACTTGCCTTCACAGAAATACCTAAGGGTCACACTGGTACACACTAAACATGACACGTAAGAAGAAATAAGAAACGAGTTACGAAATGGATTTGAAATAAAATTGAAATGAAAATATGGCAGTATTTTCATTTAGGGGTTAAAAGATAATTACCCAAAGTATAATATTTATCCGGGATAAATACTAAGGGTTATAAACGACAAAAACACAAACCCTTGTGGTTTGTGTACTTGGTCAACAGACCCTCTAATGGAAGGGATTGAGTTTGACTTTTTGTCAAACTTGGTTGCTTGTTGAAGAAGGATTAGGCTTTCCTAATCCTACTAAAACCTTTCTTGGTATCCAATAAATACCACAGGCTTTCTAGGTTCATTCATTCACTCCTCTACATCCCTAAAATCGAAATCCGTCTCCCCTCTCTCTTCCAATCGATCGAACTAAGGGTTTTCCAAACCCTTGGTCGACTACCACTAGAAGTACGCCACATATTAAAGTAAACCGGCGTACTTTTGCTCGACACTGTCGTACTTAATTGTGAAACCGCCGCACACGTGAGTTAGTTAAAATCTCATAATGGCTTTCAAGACTACCGCACTTGGTTATAAAACCACCGGTTTTGAGGTCTTTTACCACATTTCGTATTTCAAAGTCCTTCCTTCAACTATCGTTCATCCCTGGCACGTTTAAGCTTCAATCTTCACTCATTTTCGATTTATCGATCCTGCAACAAACATTTATTCATTAAGTACCAAAAGTGCTATAAATAAGCGTAAATAGATATATAAATTACGTAATATTAAGGGTATAAATATGTATACTTGGAGTGCTTTCAGTGGCTCTGATACCACTGTAGGGTATTGGTGGTCACCCGCATGACCTAAAACATACACATCAAAAAAATAAATGCATAAAGGCCATGCAGACAAAAAACTCAAAATAACAGATCTCATAATCAGTGATATAACATAGTAACACATATAAAGGGTGCTTACTTACTTTTGTTCCTGGAATTGCGTAATCTCCACAACCTTCTTGATCAACACAGAATCGCCTTCTTCTTCCTTGATGCTTCAGTCAGACAAATTAGGATTTATTGGGGAAGAATCACCACTTGAACCGCGTCAGGTATCCATCGCCACTACACAAGTGTAATTAAGATTACGAAATTATGCAAGTTAGGAAAGTACGAATGTGGCAACCAAGTCAACTAGGAATCAACATGGGATCAGAATTCGATTATGGGTTGTCACAAAGGGTTTCGTACCGTTTATTGGTTCGATCAACCAATCGAACATACATAATATTGAAAAACAGTAAAATAGCATATATTTATTAAGTTGTAGCGCAAGTCAAACCATAAGAGGCTGCAAACTAAATACATGTATGCAGATACCAATAAAACAAAAAGAAAACTAAAAAGCAATACCATTTTAGAAGCTTTAATTAAACCATTACAAAATACATAGATGGAAATTTAACAAGACAAATCTCATAAAGTGAAACCTTTTTTTTTAATGATCAAGATCCGAGCCTCGTACGACCACACAGATGGAAACTATATAGCCTATGTTGTATCCCTACATACTAATGTGGTTGATGTTTGGTTTCTTAGTTGTTGCAATTTCCATCACTTTGCGGATTCAGTCAATGTGACTTTTTACAAGCACTCCTCGAGTAAAGGTTCTTAATTTGGTAGCTCTTTAGCTCTACTGATGTCAAGTAGAAAAAGATCAGCAGTGTCTCTCTTAAGTTATATCAAGTCTTTACCGGTTACTACATATTAATGTGTCATGAAATGTCAAAAAAGGAAATAAACAATTTACAAAATTTTGTTTAATTGATAATGATGGAAATGGGAAAAAAGATAATAATGTGTCAAGACAGAGAGAAAAATAGTTAAGTCAAAAACATATCGCAAAATAGTTATAACCAATTCACAATATCTCTGTGTTCTCATAGATATAGCGAAATATGCAAACGGTAAACCCATGTTGGTGGAGTTGTCATCACCAAAGGCCTACGATAGTAAATTACCACCTCTGTTTATATATTAGTAAGAATGTAAGTGTAATAAAGTGGTCGTATGACGCCCCTTTACGTTTTATATATGTATGGTGTTGCGTCTAAATAATCAATCAAATTATAATCTTTACTGAAAATTCAAACCAACGATTCAGCTATTATGCACAATTTTTACATATAATAATTGAAAACGCAAAATTGAAGCAATTAAAGTATACTTGAGATGAGGAAAACCAAACTGAATCATGGAAGAGCTCGATTTCGCTACATAGACTTGTCCAATACACCTACAAGGTTGTTCCACAATTGATGTGCTAACAGTCGGCACGGCACTGGGCGTTGTCATAACATTGCTCTGCCACCTAATCCTAAATATGAGATACGGTTTATGTGTGTCGTTGATGCACGTTCTGAGTTCAAACCTCTTAGGATATTATGGATTTGTTTTAGGCTTCCGGATTGCCATCTCCTATTTCCACTACTCATTTCCACAAAAGGGGTAGATTGGCGGGAACACCCTGACCCCGGGTGCCTTTTGGCACCAGCCATTGTCCACCCTACAAGGAATAGCTCCGGCAACTCTCCTGGCCTAGTGGGGCACCAACTAGAGTGAGCACGAGCCAAGACTCGGACCCCTGAGCCTATGTAACAAAGTATTATGTTACATAGTGGAGCTTGTATAGCCAAATCTAATACTTCCTCTGTCTCAAACTAATTGCCAAAGACAAAAAATGAATAATTATATAAAAATATATCCAACTTCACTTTTTCTTCTTGTGTGTACTAGATTTTTTTTTTTTTTTTTTTTTTTTTTTTTTTTTTTTTTTTTTTTTTTTTTTTTTTTTTTTTT